>CAHIKZ030005098.1:1552500-1587500 GCA_903632075.3 Acanthosepion pharaonis | reverse complement strand
GCACGCATGATAATTCCGGTCATCCGTAGATTTTATTTGCAGTCGTATTATTAACACAAATTATATTTTTTTATAAACTGGTATTCGTTAGTTTTTAAGAACCTTTGGAAATTATAATCTGGAAATTATATATCTACTTAATATCAATATTCGTTAAATTTCACAAACTTTTCCCAAATTTGAGAAGAATTGACAACAGATAATCGTTTTAAAAATACAATTTTCATCGAAATATTTTTTTGCTCTCAGACAATATAGTCCATGTTCATTAAATTAAATAAAAGCAATTAAAAGATTTTGAAATTAAATAATATTTTTGTTATACTGAGTTTTGTATGTTACAAGTCAGAGATTACTTTTTCGGTAGAGGTGGTCCAACTAGAAAAAAAAAGAAAAAAAAAAAAAAATACATGATTTGGTTTCCTCATAGCCTTGTTCTTTTAACTAATATAATCACTAATATTCCCAAAATTGAAATTATGGAGTTTTCGTACAATTAGATGTGGGTGGGGGGAAAGAAAAACTTGTCATGACTTTAAAAAAACGAAAACATATTTATAATAAATTGCTTCATTTGTGAATAGTTTCTGAAACTTTCATTAAAATCCGACAATTATTTTTATTTTTACAAGATTTTCAAAATTAATGTCTGTCATACAGAAAAAAATAACGCCAAAATTTATGTTATTTTACTAGTTCCGGTGATGCAAAGAGAAACTAGAAATTTTATTCAAAATTTAGAATGTTCTAAAACGAAGGAAAAAAAATTGAAGTAATTAAAAACCTAATTTGATCTTTCCTCTTAATAATAACATATATTTAAACTCTAAAATTTTGTTTCCGTCAAGTTTGGCGTCTTTTTCATCATGCTATGCTCTGTTTTTCGTGATCTCATGAAGGGTTCTATGTTAATATACAGTTTTGTGTAAAATATATTTGTAACGTCTTTTTAGCTCAATAAAAAAAGAACATAGGCTTTGTGTATATGTCCGATTACGAGCAAATGTAAATACTGTTGGTGACCCGGCGCCTGATGAGACTTTCAAACCGTTTTAATGATAGTGTCTGTTTACGTGTGTGCGGTGTGTTGTGTGTAGTGTATTTTGAGAACAAAAGCTTTTTTTTCTCCCTACTGTTTAAAATGTATTTTTTATAAACGGCACTGATTTAGGCGCAGGTGTAGAATAATGAAGCCTCCCTTGAGAAATATAGCTTCTCATCATCTGACACCTTGCATTTGTGACGATCTTGGTAACCGTCTAGTATGTGAGGTATATATTCCGGTTTATTTTAAGCAATACAAACATCACCATTTCCTTAATATTTTGTACGCTGTAGAAGAATTTATTTCCTTCATCAATCGTCCAACTTAATTTTTTCTATTGAGTCAAATTTTATATATTTTGCCTAAGCTGATTATTGCTTCCCAGAAATAGTTTTCCTTGTATATTGTTTTAAATTCTCATCAACATAGCCTTTAATAATCGACGTCGCCTCTCTCTGTCTTTTCTACAAATACTTTCATGGTAATTGCTCCGATGAGCTGCTTTCACTGCTTCTCAGACTCCCTGAATTCAAGCGCCTTACGAGGCTGGCATCCCGCTCTCACCCTTTCACTGTAGAAACTTTTAAATGTAGCCGTCTCTTCTACTCCAATAGCTTCATACCTCGCACCTCTCGCCTGTGGAACACCCTTCCCAATTACTGTTTCCCTGAGAGCTATAATCTCCAACTATTCAAATGTAATGTCCATCGACATCTCCAGTTACCTTGATCTATCCACTATCCCTCTCCTCATCATTTCTTCTATCACTCCTATCTGCTCTTGCTCTAAATCTTCTGCAACCCCGTGCATCCTAGTGGCTCCACGCCTTGCTCGGGGCGTAATGCTTAAAAAAAAAAAAATTAGCCATACTGTTTCTAGTTTACAAATATCTGCTGTACTTGGTGTTAGGTTTCATTGGTAAGTGTATAGTAGACGTTTCCATATAAAGAAACTTTTAGTATATACTAACGGAGCAGCCAGTATTATTCTCGTGTGAAATTTATAAAAAATTCTCTCAAAACAATTTTTCAAGAAAACCTGTTTCTTAAGTTTAGTAGCTCTTACTGCTCTTTCTATTCTTGATGGAAGTTCGCTTCCTAAACTTATCTTTGAATTATTTTGGAGCGTCTTTTATATTTGTGCTTGTGTCTTTTTGGTAGTATGGTCTATAGTTAATTCCTCAAATATATCATGAGAGTTAAAGAACGCTGAACTGATCAGCTGGATATGTGCCTGGTATCTTCGGAATTGAGTGTATATATGATTTGAGCAGGGCTGCCTTATTCGTTGCCATTAACAATTCTAGTCAGATATATCTGGTCACGATCATTACGGACTCGTATGTGTCACTGCTCCGTCACCCCCAGCAATTTCCAGTGCACATATGGCATCATAGATCAAGAGATATTAAAATAACCTTTAAAATGGTCTCCGTCGACTTTCCATGATATTAGTCTATCATTATATATACAAATTACCAAACAATGACTTTTATCATGTCAGGATCATTATTTTTCGGAGTTGTTTTGAATTCAGTGGCTGGCCTCTCAGCGTTAAACAGACCAGTCTACTAGCTATTTAACCTATAGCTTGGGGACTTAATCATGTCTACTAAACTTCACTGGGGACTACGATGCTGCAAATCTCAACCCCGCTAAGCGTTGCTGCTCCGGCTCCTGTAGCAAATGTATATTAAATGAAATAATGTTACCAAATTTGACTTCAGAGTTATCGTTCTTTAAGTTGGTCGCTAAAGAGCACAGTCTGCAATGGTGTTTAAGGTATACCAGGGCAGATAAGAGATTAATTCATACCTTTAACAAGTGTATTCCCATTTAAGTGAATTAGACGAAGACGACTTGAAATAGAAATGGACTTTCTCAGTTTTCATACCAAGCAATTACCTGTTACAGCCAGAACACATCTCGGGCTTTTGTGAGAAGATAGGATTCATGGCTTCCCCGGGAGTGGGGGATTAATTCCCAAACAACGGAAGAGACAAATTTGGGATTTGAACTCAGCATGCCGATTGTACCTTTCGTGTCCACTGTAGTTACCTGGAACACATGACCCTTCCTATTGTTTCTTAAATCTGAATGTTATGTTAAACATTTTATGTGTATTATTATGAGTATTATTACTTAGATTTTTTTATTTGATCAAAAAGTATGACTTATCAATTTTGAATGACAAAGATTGAAGTAATATTATGTGAGATTATTTGCTCCCAAGTTGTAGAAATTAGAAATTCCGGATGAGTTATTACAACTATCGTCAAACGTATCCTGCAATTATCTTCGACTACGGAATATAAATGACGCACGAGAAAATAAGTAAACGTATCTGTATTTCTGAACACTATTAGATTGGAGAGAAAAAAAAAGTTTCAGGGTGTTTTCCAATGTTAGGAAAACTAGATCTCTCCGGAAATGTTTGAATAAGCCAGAACATATACTGGAAATAAACCATCTAGAAATAGGGCTAGAAATAGAATTTTGGAGGTTTTGAAAAATAGAAAAGAGCGTAAGACAATATTATCAGATATGTTCGACGGTTAGAGCGGGGCATTTCTAAGAGTGTTACAGAGCATTCCAGAACTTGGAGGCGAAATCTTAGCAATATAATCCTCAGATGGTACAGTGTTTATGGCAGATTCTGAAATAAATCTACAGGACCACTTAGACTGAGTAGTGAACTAAAGCAGGGTGGGGGGACTAAACATCAATTGTACGAAAATAGAAAGTATCGCTGTCAGAAAAAAAAAGAACAGCTAAGCGTTAATAATATCGATATTAAGCAACTACAGATGTTATATTTAACATTTCCCACCACACGAGGGGTGTATGTGGCACAAGAGCAACTTTACCGTGGGTTCACCCAACCCGTATGTTTGGCGAAAAATATTCCCTTAGAATATTCCCTTAGAACCCGCATAAACGTGTCTACCTCCCCGGACGAAACTTTGCCCTTCACCGTCCGGGTTTCTCTCTACTCAAGGCAGAGATTTCGACAGTTGAACAATCTGTTCATGCAATTACAAATGTTTAAATATTTCAGAAAGGTTTTAACAAAGGATAATAAAATATGACAACAAAACCGAAGGCGCATCGGATTAGAGAAAAATAAAAAAGATAACATTTGAATGGGATTCAAAAAGACAAAAGAAAAAAGACAATAGATTGAAGGTTATTTTTTTTTTTTACATAAGCTGCCAATTTGATCTTATTGAACCGATCAGACATAATATAATGACAGGAGTAAATAGTCGTGTCATGAGCGTAGATAACTTGTCGTGAACTGATGACACCAGGAAGGTCTTTGATGAAAATAGCAACAAAGAAGATGCAAGGATAGAGCCCTGGAGAAAAACTTTATGCAAAGCAAAAAGATCTAAATAAATGGCCATTCAAGACAATTTTCATTTCAGAATTTGATAAGAAAGATTAAATTAGTTTAAATATTTGTTCAGAAATACGAGAAACTTCCATGCCAAACGCAGTCAGCTAACTTCGAGATATGCAAAACAATTCTGAGTTTTACTATTGTTATCTAATGTTTAATAGACTCTTTCAGCAATAATCTGTAACATATCAGCAGTTGGTCTAGTGAAGCGAATGCCATACTACTTATATAAAAGGAGACCTTATGGGAAGTGATGCTTAACCAATTCAGATTGTATTAGAGCCTGTAGTAATTTCCCCAGACGTGGTACAATAGGCTCATAAAAGGATCAAATAACTCGCTTGGTTTCTTAACGTCTTGAACTGCAGTAGAAAAATTATAACAAGCAGCAGTATTGTATTTACTGTAGAGTTTAGAGAACAAGGGCCAATTTAGAAGCACATTTCTTAACGATCATTGCAGTGATACCATCAAGTAAGGAACCAGTTTGGAGATGATAGCAGAAAATTATGGACGAAGTTACATGGATGTAACTCAGTAGAGACACAATTATAGTAGAAAGTCATGCAAAGTATCTGTCTATATTTCTGAGATGAGGTATTATGTAGATTATTTACATTATTCGGACAATTTGTCGCCATATATATTACAACGTTTCGGCCGTTGTAGGCTGCGACCTTCTTCAGGTGGTTGGAATGTCGAACTGAACCCTTTATTTCGCTCACTAGTTAGGGTAGACTGTTCTAGTTCCACGTGTCATGTCTAATGGATGTCAGATATCTCCTGTTAATTACCCTGCATTAACCGAATATTGAACTCACACTCTTTGGTTCCTGTCACTGGATCTAACCAACGCCTTTATCCACTGTGCTATGTGTCATTGAGAACATCTGTGTATAAATTTCTGGATATTATAAACCTAATTCCTTCAGCAACCATTTTTACCAGTGCTCATATTGCAACTTTTTGCTGTTATCATTCTATGTGTTTACCAGAGCTCATATTGCAAAATTTGTTCTTATTATCGCTTTTATCTGGCACTACTTATTACTGGTTCCCATATTGTATTCATTTCTATGAAAGAGATTTTTGTGGTCTAGCATGCAAAGATATTCCCGATTGGTCAAGGGAAGAACTTGAAGATAATTTACGAGCTTTAACTGCAGATTTTAACACTTCCAATTGAGTAAAGAGCGGAGGTAGAGAAGATTTACTCTTATTTAACATCATATAACAAATCCGTTAGTAGTCAGAGGAAACAATATTTTAGAGGCTATAAAGTGCCACATTCTTTTAGCAGAAAAAAATTACCCACTTTGCAAAAACGTTTACAGGCAGACACCAATATGTGTCAGTTGAGATCTGAACTCATCACACTGTTACACATACAAAAGTGGACTACACCAGCTGAACAGTCCGATTCGAACCAAGAAGATTGTTGCTTCATTTGGTAATTCCGAGAAAATACAAAACACAATTGGAAGCTTCTGGGGTAGAATTATCAATAGGAAGGTTAAGAATATCAATCTAAGGAGCGTCTCGAAGAAAGTCAGGAAATGAATGCCAATTAATATTCTGGTAGGGAAAAAAGATTTTGTGAATAGGATGTTACATTCTAACAGATGACACAAATATATATATATATATATATATATATATATATATATATATATATATATATATATATGTGTGTGTGTGTGTGTGTGTGTGTGTGTGTGTGTGTGTGTGTGTCTGTGCGTGTATGAAGAAATATAGTCTTAAGATGTGCTATATTTATGGGATAAATTGCTCAATATCAGATATAGAGCGTGTGTAATATAAACTCTTAGAGGCGACAGTCTGTTTCATGCTAGGCCTGACGATTGTGTCTAGCATGAAACAGACTGTCGCCTCTAAGTTTTGACTTCTATGTTCACCTTTATGTTCATATATATATATATATATATATATATATATATATATATATATATATATATATATGTGTGTGTGTGTGTGTGTGTGTGTGTGTGTGTGTGTGTGCGTATGAAGAAATATAGTCTTAAGATGTGCTATATTTATGGGATAAATTGCTCAATATCAGATATAGAGCGTGTGTAAATATAAACTCTTAGAGGCGACAGTCTGTTTCATGCTAGGCCTGACGATTGTGTCTAGCATGAAACAGACTGTCGGGAAGAATGTTCATTTATGTTATATATATATATATATATATATATATATATATATATATATATATATATATGTGTGTGTGTGTGTGTGTGTGTGTGTGTGCGTGCGTGTGTGTGTTACCTTATCACCTTGGACATCGGAAGAAAGTATTTGTTACGATGCGTAAGCACTTATTAATATTATCATAATTTGTGTTTAAATGATGGATAACGGATTCAATCAATAAATATGAAAATACTATATATATATATACACACACACACACACACACACATATATATATATATATATATATATATATATATATATATATATATATATATATTGATGTTTTTCAAGTGTCACCGTGATATGCCCACATATGATAACACAATCTTCCTTCGTCCGCTTCCTCCCCTATTTAACTCTTTCTTTCTTCTTCTTTCTTCCTCTTTACACCCTCCCCAGCTTTACAATTTGTCTTCTTTCTTTTGTTCTTCTTTTCACTTCTTGTCTAAAAAATTATTTAAGAGGTGAAATTATCTTGCATCTTAACTGAGTACACTTGAACCTACGTAAACTATTGAAGATGTTTTAGAAAAAAATCTTATCCCTTCTTTCCCATTCAAAGATAAACCATTCCATAGTCCTCCCCCTCCCACAATTTTTGTAACCTTATATCAATCTAAAACTATCCCTCAAAAACTAGTATTAAAAATAAAAGTAACTAAATTCCTCTGTAACATGAGATGTGACCTGATGAACCAGGAAAAATATATTTTCTGGAGAAATAAATTATTGCCATGGAATCTCAAGTTTGCCTCTTTCTTAATTATTTAACACACACACACACACACACACACACACACACACACACACACACACACACATCTATATATATATATATATAATATAAAGTTTATTGCATATGTCAATTTTTATTGTTGTTGTTAAATATTTTTGAATGATAAATGATAGGTGGAAGTCGCCTGTTACTGTTATAGTAATTTACCCACGCCCGCATGGACACTCCCATTTATAAATAGGAGCAGGTACTGCTTTTTGGAGAAGAAAGTTTTCAGCATTCAGCTCTGACAGTCGACCCGAACATTCTTGCTGTAACACTCTCATTTTATATGTTCCTTTATTACTGTTTCTGTTAATATATTTGTTTAAGTCACTTCCTTTTTCCGTCTTTATTTCTAGCCCTAACAAGGCCATAACAATTACAAAATCCCTTAAGGAAATAAACGGAACTATTTGGAAGTATTTTCCTTCAAATTATGATTCAAAATTAGAAAGTTATCTTTTGGATACAATGGGGAAGACTGGCTTGGAAAAATATACTATCACAGGTCAGCTCGAATTTAAAGATTCGGAATGCTTAGAATTAGCTCCCTGATGTGTTTGTAGAATATGATAATGCTTGTAGAATATGATAATGCTTGTAGAATATGATAATGCTCGGCACTCTGAGAAGGTAAACGACAGACAGATGAATAAGATCACTGATAAGAAAAAAACGTACAGACCTGGCAAGAAGGCGGGGAATATCTTAATATTAGGTGGCATGAACGAACTATTACGTTTAATTGCAGGTTACAATAAACGATTAGTCGTCGGCACCCGTTTGCATCCAAGCATCGGGATCGACATCCTATCTCCTTTTTCCTTTTCTCCGATCTGGCGCCGGAGACGGAGATCGCTGTGAAGACACAGCATACTCCTGAAGAGTCGTCAAACGAAGTCAAAAAGGAATGTGTGTGGTCGACGCTCCTGTGTGAGTCGGACCAACCTAACAGTACATTGCAGATCCACTTCATGTTGACGCTTAGACTCGAATATATCCGCCCCAACTCGAATGGTCCTATGCCAGTAAGGCCTATTTACAGCAACGGTTTCTCAGCTCTCGGGCTCGATTATTGGCCCGTGCCAGATATATCTTCAACTGATTCTTGAAGCGTTGTTTTGTACTTATTGCCGCTGGTGAGTTCTCCAAACAGGATCATACGTGGGAGTCAAGTGGGACGAATTATGGTTACGTGAACCGCCGTTCGGTAGCGATGTTGGAGGATGGTACCCTCGATGCTGGCGAGAGATTCTGAAAGATGACCGCGTTGTTGATGCGGTCCTCCCAACTGATTTCGAAAGATTCTTTTCGGTTTCTTTACTGGAACTGTTCTAGACGTTTGATGTCCCGACTATAGTCCTCGTATCTGATTAATATGCAGGAAGTATTCAGGTTGAGGCCTATATTAACAAGTTGCTAGCTTTATACAACTCATAGCTAAATTGCTATGTGAGCAGTTAATGGTCTGATATTTGAAAATATTAGATATATTATAATTTTTCCACATTGGATGAAACTGTTAAGTATTTCCCTGGCCTTCCCACTAAGGTATTATATAATACAAGGTGGATTTTCTTTTATGTTGTGAGGCCTATTGGCATACTCTTACATACAGACAAAAAATTGTCCTGTTACCTTGACCTTTGTCACGCTTATATCGGACACAGGTTTTGGAATTCTTGTGACTGGGTCTTTTGCCATATAAAATAAGGAGGACCGTTTCCTTCCCTACCGGCCAAAAGCGAATACTGGTGCCAGGTAAGTTAATCACATGTAATTAAAATTGCAAGTTTCATTCATATCACGAACAACACAAGCACCTACACCTACTTTATGTTGCAAGCGTCATACACATACGTTTGCATACAAAGGACAACAAATTGTTCAGTTCCCGTGACCATTGTCACGCTTATATCGCATACAGGATTTGGAATTCCTAGGACTGAGTCATTTGCCATCTAAAATAAGGAGGACCTTTTACTCTTCTACTGGATAAAAGTGAATACCATGCCAGGTAAGTTATTCACAGGTAAGTAAAATTGTAAGTTACATTCAAGGCAACAACTAGGCATACACCAACACAAATATATTGATAAAGATTTACTATATTATTGTAAAGAATTTGTTCATTATCCGATGACATTCTTTGCCGATATAGACAGTGTGAACATAAGAATTATAGCCAGATGAACGCTTGAGAATAAAAACTAACAGTCAACATTGATTGTTTAATCCCATGTTTACATTTACTGGATCGATTTCGGATAAATATTTAATTTCTCAAAATATAGTAACAATGGATGTGTGCGGTTGTGTGTGAATAATAGACTGGTATTTATTACAAAATAAGTATAGTCAATTCTGTTTTGGTAGACAAGTAAAAATTCTTGCATTTATTGAGAAGTATAAACTAACATATGGATGTGCGCCTGGAATGATAGCGGCTTTGAATGAGAAATCTTTTAAGCGAGTTCGAATTCGAGTTGAGTTCATTGCATTCATTTACACGCAGATATCTTTTGGAAATGTATAAATCCTCACCTCGTAATAGTAGGACAGACTGGACTCTTTAATATTGATCGGTAGCAATTCTAGAAGGACAGCCTCGCTTTTCAACTCTTGTCTTAAAAACAGCTTGACACGTGGCTATCAATTCCATCCCGTAACAATATACTAATTGCTATAGAAATCCCAGTAGAAATAACTAGAAGGCAGAGAGTCGTGACTCCTTACACTTCGGGAATTGTACTGAACTTGGGCGTGTTAGTATGGTCAGTGTCTCTGTTAATTTTTCAACATGAAATATGCAAACAGCGAGGCGTTTTCAAATTCTATCTGTATCACTTGTATTCGCTTCGCACGATTCCCCAAGGCAAAACATGTATCCATTTCCTCCGGTTTAAGGAGCATTCTACAGAGGACTCTCTAGCCTTTACTGACCGACAAATCTATTAAAATCCATGGCGATGGTACCGGAAATTTACTCCCCTATTGTTCAATGAAGAAATAGCAATTCGCAGATAACTAAATTTAAGAGATACGTAGAGATATATGAAAGCCTACGTTCTAGGGCATTAACATATATATTTTTTTTAAATGCACATAGCTATATATTAACTTGGCTTTGAAGAAACACGCTGTGTATAGGAATAGTTAGAACTGATAGGCACTGAATAATGCTGAATAATCACTTAACGGATGAAAATGAGACTTTGCCTAACAGATACATGGATCTACTGTTGATTCTAACAATAACATGGACGGAGCATGTGATCAACAAAGAACTTTTAATGGGAAATGAGATCGAAAAGTACCTTCATACTATCTAATACTTTCTAATATCAGAAAGAGTCTGTTGAACATTCTAGAAAAAATAATGAGAAAATAAGTCTTGGCGAATATGGCCCTCAGCGGACAAAAAGGACAGATGGAAATAGTAACATACTTAACGGGTGTATCTAAATTTATGGCGTAGCTAGGCACCTGAGCAGCTATCTTCTAATATCTTTGAAGAATGACCAGAAATTAATTCTGTGAATTACTTTTCAGTCCATTTTTTGCAATGTTTTTAATTTGTAGAATGGTAATTGTAAGGCTGATAAGATTATAGAATCTATTCATTTTGCTTTTTGATAAGTAGTGAATCACTATACAGAGGGAAACCTGTTTTAACTTTACATACAAAAGCCAACATATTTCGGACACTGATTTTAAAAGTGGTACTCATTTGGAAGATTACAACAACAATATTTACAGATATATCTCTTCATATTGTGTCACTTTGAGGCGGTGTAATGGTTAGCAAGCTTGTTTCGTTAGAACAAGACACAGTAGTGTTCGAACCTCAATGGGTACCCTATAATTTCGTCCATTTGCCACATCTATGCTGCGCTTGGAAAATATTGCACCTCGAGGCTGTGTAATGGTTAACAATCCTGTCTCGCTAGAACATTTAAGACTGAGTAGTGAATTCGATCCACACTAGGTGCCCCAAACTTTCAGCATTGTATCACATCTCAGCTATGCTTGGAAATTAGCTATATTTCTTATTCGCGCTTAAAAATAAATGTAGTAAATATTTATACTTTATAATAAGTGGTATTATTTAAACCCGAATCTATGCTTAGTGTCTATTTATTATAAAGCAATAACAAATGTCAGTTTATTGATTATCCTCTGACTTCGAAGTTTTCAGGAATATTTTGGGCGCATTTGTCTTAGCCTTGTGCAGGCAGTATGAGTGGTCATAGTTACATGTAGAAAAAATGGCTGAATTGCCAGAACAGAATTGAGAAAATTTGTAATAAACAATAGAAATGTACAGCGAAAATTAATATAAAACAAGCAAAAAAATATATGGAAAGGAAATTAATAGTAATAAGGCAAATGAACAGTAATATGGTGAAAATTTTACAAACTAGTTATTGGGGTTTACACACAATAGACAATTTTGGATAAAGAAGAGAGACCAGGAGCGTGTCATATGACACCTACAAGTGGTCTATCTTATTGGCTAGGAAGAAATCCCAGGATGCATTTTTTTTGTTTTTGCCTATAAATAAGGGAGTGGAAAATATTTTTCACGCATCCCCAATGGGATTGGAACTAACAACGTAATCAAAAGAACAAAAAGAGATAATCCTAATTGTTTGTTTTGGATTGTGTGGAATTATCGATAATTTTGTGATTGAAATTTGGATACTGATCGACATCAGTTATAGTGATAGGTAAAACCCTTAGCTCCTTCTAATGGTACAATTACAAATTAGGGATAAGGTTTAAAAAGATTGTTTTGCACCAAATTTTTAAGAAAAACGAAAATACCTGCTGTGATAAGGATTGATGGTGTCGTTACGAAAGAGAGGCTATTTTCATTGTGCTTTTCCCCATTGTAGGCATTAATATATCCTAATTAATAGGAAAACTGAAAGAAATGAATAAAAAAAAACATTAATGTTTAAAAATGAGATTTTTTATACCTATATATATATATATATATATATATATATATAAAAAAAAATCATATTTAAAATTATATTTTTTATATATATATATATATATATATATATATATATATATATATATATATATATATATATATATACTCGTTACTAATGTGTTTTCATACAGAGACATTATAACGTATGCATACAACAAGCACTGTTAAAGTGATGAAAAGAGAAAGTCATACTTTTAACATTTCTCAACAAGAAAATTGGCAGATTGGTCTCTATCTCCCACGTGAGACAATATAGTTTTCTCTTTATTACCCTTCAATAAAATTCAAAACTAATATATTAGGAAAACTACTTATGACGTGTACCACTGAGTTTTCCTTCTATAGGCAGAAAAATTATATCTACATACATTCTACGTTTCCTTGGTTTCCGGGACCATCATTTAGTAACTTCATGACTAACCTCGAAAATAAGATAGATGTGTTAGATGCGACGTGCTTTTAACCGACTCGACAACAATGAAGATATTTCACGATTAAGCAAGGTCTTGTACTGTATTTTAATCACAACCTTCTCGTCTTAGATCCACGAATTTTCGTAACTGCACAGTTTCATAACCGAAACTTAAACAAAGCAATTTCTAAAAGAAAAATCATAAATTTTGTTTATATATTAATTCTATATATTCAAGGCAGATGAAAATATACCAAAAATATGTGAAGATTCATATAAAAATATATTGATATATAAATGTTCTATATTCATAGAGGAGTAATGCTCATTATTGGAAATGGAAAGAATGTTTGTTGATATAAATGATATACACAGAGAATTCGGTACTGCGTGGTGACTGAGTTAAAGACATCAAGCAATCTTTAGACCATGTGTAACTATTCATAATGTGGGCTCTAAATGTAAGTTATTGGGGCCATTCTGGAATTGGTGGAAGACAGAAATGTATTCTTAACTCTGTGGCTAAAGTTTTACTTATTTATCACCCTGACCAATATCTGTTTATTTTATCTAATTATTTTATCGAATTATTTTATCGAATTATTTTATTTTTGTGTGTATTTCCTTGGTTTCATCCGTTGTAAATTTTGGTATCTGAAATAAAATTTATTAGCTATCACTTATGGGATATTCATTCCTTTCTTGACTCAAGATATGATTGCATTTAGCGGAGCAGAAGTTTGTTTCCTTGTTTGCATTTGAATATGAGGTATAATGTCTGAAGATTACTTGAGGAGGGAAAGTACAGTTTCGTTTGGTTTATTTTCTTTTACGGCATGTCAACCTCAATAGGTTATTTAATACGGACAAATTTTTTTATTGCTGGTAATATTTTTTTTTTGTCAAAAATCTCTTTCTGTAACATTTTTCCTTCAAAATGCTATTGCTGTTATAATTTTTTTTTCAAAAAGGGATTGCTGGTAATAGTTAATTATTTGCCCATAGCCGGGACCCTAACAGTTGCTACCACCCCAGTTCAGGGTGGACCTGGGAACACCAACAATTAAGAGGTGATTCCATGCTCATCGAAACCTTCTGATCATGGGCCTTGCTGCTGGATGTAGTTTATCGTCTTACCCAGGACGCGGATGTAGTTTAACGTCTTACACAGGACGTGAAAAATTACAGTCACTATGCAGTTTTATTTTCTAACACCGAACACACTCATACACGCACACACATATACATACATATATGTGTGCGTGTGTGGAGAGTGTGTATTTGTGTGAAGAAGGGAAGTTAAATTTGATAGTGTAGGATTGTAGTGAAATTATCGTTGATGATCGAACAAATTACACTAGTCAGTTAGTCTACAAAACTAACTTGCTTAAGATCCTGATATGATAATCTACTAAATGTACGTGTATCAGTGTGGTTCTTTTCTTGTGTGCGCGCACGTGCTTTCGTTAGATCTACTTCGGCTTTCTGTTTACTGAGCTTTATTTTCTTTCTCTTCATTTCCCGCCCTTTCCAACGCAACCCATCCAACTACAGCCGAGTAAATCATACCTATTTTTTTTTTTATCTACCTTTCAATATTTAAATTTATCTACACTTTTTCCTCTCCCGTGATTTTTTCCGGATAGCACTTAACCAATTACACTTCAGCGAAATGTTCTCATCTTCATCATTACTTTATGTTCATTTCTTTCACGTTCTCGTTTTTCTCTTCATTATTCGAATTTCCATTTCAAATCTCCTAAATCTCGCCCTCCTCTGAAAGTGAAGGCTTTTCACTCAATTCAAGACTTCCGTGCTTAATGCTACTGCTTCCTGTGTGCACCATTTTCGCTCTCAACCCAACGATGTTTTCGATTCAATACAATAAAAACTGAAATTAAAAAGAGAAAATGAAAACGTTTTCCTATCGTGTAAACAGAAGCCCTTTAGCTAAATATTCCATGCCAATTTCCTGACGTGTCGGTTTTGGTCCCGTCTTTAATTAAACCTCGTCGATAAACTCTGTGATGTTTACTTACCGTTCTTATGGGCGCCTTTTGACTGTTCACGAAATCGCTAGTAATCTTTGGGTTGTTAGGTACGAGGTATTTCTTCTAAGGTCAAATGCAGCGATAGCTTTCAGGCCTGGACGTTTGTAGGCTGATTATTGGACTAATATGGTCATTGAAAAGGCGAAAGAAGCAAAAAAATTCATAGACAGAATCAAAAGTGTGAAAGAAGAAACTCGAAAAACATGAGAAAGGAAGTATTTACAAATCTTCAATCTCTTTGCAAAGAATAGGAAGAAAAACGCTAAGATTAAGCACGTCTTTCTTGAGTCTGTATTTTCTTAGCCGAATACATTTCGAGAAGCAGCGCAACAGATATAGTCATTATGCTTGATGTGGTATTAAAATATTTCTCATTGTAGAGAGTAATATTGGGAGTAATGTAAAAAGTTACGACTACAAATTTTGATTTTCAAAGCAAAAACACTAATTTCTGCAGTTTGGTATAAAATATTATTTTGCTATTTGTTATGGTCCGGTTCCTTGTACCACGGTGATAGTCCAAGGTAGAACCAATAAAGATGAACTCGAACACGGGTATGGAATAACACAGATATATTACAAACAGGAATATATACAGAGAAGTAGAAGTGTTAGTATGAACAATCAGGTTTAGTAGAGAGAACAATGTAGCCTCGACCAATATCACTATTCCAATGTCTTGCAGTAATTGTCTGAACGCGACACTGTTTCGGACTGCCTCTGACTCGACTCTTGACTCGACTTGAACTACTGACTCGACTTGAACTAATGACTCCTTGCCTACTCCTGAGGCGCAGTATTTAGTAAGTATGGAATAGTCCATTATTATTATTGGTAAGATCCCATATCACTATTAAATTTAATTTAAGCGAGAAATTAATATTTTTAAATATCTTTAAAATACTAAGAATCGATATTTCATGAAAAGAATTATGACGGGATGAATTAAAATGTTAGGTTTACTAAATCCATAAGAAAATCTTATGCAAGGTGCAACATAATTTAAAACATCAACAAGCATTTGTTACTTGACTGAATCATTTTCTATGGTTTATAAATACCTTGTAGCTTATTTAAAGCTAGTAAATATTTTTCGATTGTAAGAACATTTTGTGGAAGATAATAATGATTTAGTGATGCAAGTTTAGCTAATTAAACCATAGTAGGGGGAGAAAAATTGAGTTCAAAACCTTTCTGACAGATATCAGTTTGTAAATGAATATAATTAACTCAAAGGGAATTCGAACTCGGCATTCCGATTAACAATTCCGTGTAATTATCCATTACATCACCTGAACATCTAAGTTTACAGCACGTTCAACCTGTTAAATAATAGTTTATCAGACCATTATTTCTTTTTATTGGAAGTGTATCTTGGACGACTTCAGGAGATTGAACTTCGAGGTCAGATGGAAGACATAACAGGGAAGTCGATTTTGATTGGCTAAGCTAGCGTGGGAATGATAAATAAAGAAAAGTTTTTCATATAGTCGAGTTTTAACCCTGAAGCAATGTAGACGTGTTCTCTTTCGAGTCTTTTCAGTGAAGAGGGACGACTCCGCTGGATAATCAGCGCATGTCGACATGAACATAATCTAAATAGTTAAGCAAAATTTTCCGTGTTGGAGTTCTTTCATCTCTGAAACCAAAACAACTAACTATCGTCAGCCAAGATAACACGAGATGAGACCAACCCTACCAGGGTACTATGAAACAACCTATCTAGATATTGAGCAGGATTAACGTTGCTTAACTTCGGTGATCATACGAGATACGGAGTTTCAACGTTATGTGGTAGTAGGTCATTAACATTGGGGTTTTGCATTAGAGGAATAGCTTAAATGCCGATTTCTTTCACCACTTAATTCTACTAAGTGTCGTGTCTCTGTAGGACATGAAAAAACAGAAGCCTTGACAATTTTATACCTTTTGAAGACCTTAGTAATATTTTGCTAAGCATTCCGCCCACCCTCCGGCGATCTATTCACATAAGCTCCCTTCCTTCATCTCTATCACTCCCTTCATCTCTAACCCAATCTCTCAATATACCCACTGAGGGTTACGTTTTCCAAGATCTCCTTCCTCAGCTTATATCCAAGAAAGTTTATCTGTCTATTCCTAAATCTGAATGTGTTCTTTTTTGTTATTATTTTCTTTGAAACCCCTTCGTTACTTAATCGCTACGTCCATGTACTTTTCGTTATTTGTCTGTAGAACCATATTTCTCTTGTTACGGTCGTAGGGGACAATGGCCTAGTGGATAAAAACCTGGGTTTGTGATTTTCTTGACATATTGTAAGTTCAATCCCTGGATCGGGAAGTGTATACTTGCACTTGTACTACTAATAATAACTAGATTTTATCCCTAGGCATGAGCAGTGGAACGAGAACAATATATATCCGTATATTAAACAATTTTCTAAGTTCATAATTCCCTGTAGCTTACACTGAACGATATACATTTGAGGGAGGCCAGAGATTAAAACAGCTGAATCGTTGTGATAACAACAAAAAAGATGAGGACAATCAGTTATGTGCTATACGTGATATGCGCTTAGGCGATCATGTATCTTTCGATACATGACTGACGAGGCAGCTCTTTTCCCGCAGTCGGTTGCTTTCTGCGGTAGACCAGTTGCCATTCAAAGCTACAGAACCCGGTCTGCACTGCTGGTAGGGAGTGGGGGTTAGAAAAAGAGGATTCATACCTTTTCCCAAGGGTATTAGCACGTAAGTGAAAGTAATGGGTTTGACTGGAATTCGAACTCGGCTCTCCGATTCCTCAATCCGAGCCGCTATTCATTACAAAACGACTATAAATAGTGCAGATTAAACTTATTAAACATTATTTGTTATAACAAAATATTCGATATGTCTTAAACACTCATCATATTCATCCTTGTGTCTGTATTAGACACCATGGGATTGAGTCTCGTGCCAGACGATATAAAATTCATTAAACATAATTGTTATATTTATAAATTTAGATTTTTATGCGACACCCACCACATTCAATCTTGTCTCAGACTAGATTAAACTCGTTAAACAGTACTTGCCATGCTAACACATTTCAGTGTCTTTTGGGCGCCCAAATCTTTAAGCCTTGTGTCAGACTAGGTTAATTTTACAGCTTTTGACAGTGTATATGATTCGAGCTCATAATTATGCAAATATATCAAATACTTAGGTAGAATGTCATAGAGCGATTATGTGTCTTTGGTTGAGAGACTAGGTACCGCTTGCACCGGTGAGTGATATATATACAGAGAGAGAGACAGACAGACAGACAGAGAGAGAGAGAGAGAGAGAGAGAGGGAAAGAGAGAGAGAAAGAACGGGAGAGACAGAGAGAGAGAGAAAGGGAGTGAGAGAGAAAGGGAGTGAGAGAGAGAGACACAGAGGGAGAGAGAGAAAAGGGAAGAGAGAGAAAAAAAGGGAAATAGAGAGAGATAGAGAGAGAGCGATAGAAAGGGAGAGAGAGAGTTTTTTCTTGTGAATCTGAAACAAGTCAAAAGTATCAACCCAGCCCTGCTGACCCAACGAAGTTTAAAGTCATAAAAGGGGTTTCGCCTAATTAGGCACTCTCTTATTTAACGCGTTACTGGAGTGAGAAACACACAATTGTATACTCCGCATAAGCAGACCTAGGACAAAAAAAAATCCTATGAAATGCTTAATAAATAAATCAGTCTGAAGAGCTGATTGCACGAGTCGAGTGTCTCCAACAATGTCCAATGCGATTTGAAATACAGATTTACCGATAATGTCTGGCAAGGAACTTGTCAAACATAAAGCATCATGTGGGCGGACTTTATTCTGTTGGAACAGCGAACCATCTTTGTGTAACAGTAATATCAGCAGAATGATTTTAATAAAAATGCTATTCAAATTTTCGTTTAGAATTACAAGTTGTATTGTAGCTAAATGTAAACTCAAAACTTTATGCCTGTTCTTGAACCTGTATGTTGTGGGTGAATAATTTTTGTTCCATAGATCTCTTTTACACAAACAAACAAGCATGACTGGAATGAATGGTTAAGCTGCTCTCATCACTAGAGTGCCTAATTCAATCATGAGGTAAACACACTCGGGACGTCACTAATGACGAGCAAGGCGGTGTTGTGGCTTACGGAAACGTCCGGTTAGAAAGAAGGGTACGATAGAGCTGCGATATGGACTTCGATAGAGTTCAGAGGTTGCTTTGCGGCTATAGGTATTTTACTTTGCACACTATTGCCAGCATCGAAACACTACCAACGCATGCGCAGTAATTGCTTGTAACTATTATACAGCCTGTGGAAGCCACACAACCCGCTGGTACTAAGAAGGTTCTAAACGAACAAAAGATGCACGCATGTCTCTCTCTAACATTCTGTTTCGATTTGACTCTCACTCGAAGACATAAAATTGTTTATTAGAATATGCTAATACTCTGTTCTAATGCCGTACCTATCCTGGAGATGTTAGCAGTTTAAATACCGTCAGTGTAAAGAGTTATTATAATTAATACGACAATGCTAATTATACAATCTTAAACTGAAAAAATAAATGTCATAAAAACATCACATGACGTTTTATAATTAAAAATCTTCATGCATTTATTTTTCTTGATGATTTTAAATAAATCCTAATGGAGAAATAAAGAGCTTACACCCTACTTAATTTAGAAAATGATTATATAGAAGTCAGTATACTTCATCGAAATACTTATCAGCTTCTGTCTATATATATATATATATATATATATATATATATATATATATATATATATATATATATATAAGTTTCATTATAAACAACTAAAAGTTGCTGCAGTTAACATTTTATTTGCTTTGGTAGTTGGCTTCGAGGTCATCAAAATTAATAATTGTGTATTTAGAAAGCAATCTCTATTTTATACAAGTTTCATTCAGAACGGCTCACAAGTTAATGCAGTTAAGTTGTTTTTTATTTACTTTCTTTGTTGGCTGACAGTTCATATAATTTAATGGCATTATATTTTGGCAGCAATCCCTCTTTTATACATGTTTTCATTAAAAACGGCATGTTACTGTAGTATTAACACCGTAGAAAAAAACGGCTTCAAGCGATTTTGCGCTGGTTAGATAATCAAGGTATTGAATACTTTACTGAGTAGGTAGGTGTTTTCCTCTAATTCATTCTCATTTTTTTAAATTTTCATTCTTGTCCTTGTTCGAGTTTACTGTGAGCTTGAATTTAATTGTTTTGGCAAGTTTTTTATTGATTCCACCAACGGTTTTGTTTTTTTTTTTATATATATATATATATATATATATATATATATATATATATATATATATATATATATATATATATATATTAAATGGTGTTGAATATCGCGAACGTTGTATAGGATACATGTTCCATTCCTTTCGGAAATATTAACTGTGACAAATCGACCTTGCTAACCGAAACATTCCTTTTGTAGCAATATCGGTAAAAGCATGTCAAGCTATATGACGTCTCCATATAGGATACAGGTTCGATTCCTGTATGACAATTTCTCAGACATTCAGGCCATAAATGTTGTTAATACTGTTTATTATAAACAGAGCATTTACTTAAATATGTGTATCTATAAAAAGAATGTATAAACATAAGAA
Organism: Acanthosepion pharaonis; assembly: GCA_903632075.3. Lineage (NCBI taxonomy): Eukaryota > Metazoa > Mollusca > Cephalopoda > Sepiida > Sepiidae > Acanthosepion > Acanthosepion pharaonis. The sequence continues at coordinate 1,566,970 of CAHIKZ030005098.1, read as the reverse complement.
TGTCTTTATATATATATATATATATATATATATATATATATATATATATATATATTAATACATGTTTCATTAAATAATATAGGCAAATTTTGTCTATTTATTTTCAGTAAGTTCCTTTCATATCGTCTGATAAGCTTAATCACATTATCATTGAAAGACGAAAGGAAAACACCATATTGATATATGTTTAAATCCAATCTAAGCTTTCGACTTACATAAGCCATTATGAAAGATGACAATTTCAATAAATCAAAAAACAACGGACGAAGCAACAGTGATAGTCCGCCCTTGATGCATGAAAATTTCAAGTAACGACAAACTCGTTTATACGAGACGAGGAAGCGAAAATCACCTCGCAGCTCGTAATGTCACATATGACCACACGAGAGAGAAAAACGAGAAATATTAAGTACGGGAAGCCGTTGGTGTAAACCAATGTCTTCTGTTGTAGGCATTTAATGTTATTTGTGGAGATGTCATAGTTTATTTTGTTCGGGTTAGGTTTCAACTGTTTTATGTATAAAGCTTCAAGAATTTAAAATTTTTGTTTATTGTTATCATGTTTACGTATAGTTGTTTGGACAACAAGGATTTTCCGGAATTGAGTACGCGGGCAGGCATGTTGTTTTAAATGTCTAAAAATGTTAGAATTATCATTTAAATGTAGAGTTAAGCGCCGTGAAATTTCTAAACAAAACATAGTTTACAAATTCAAGTGCCCTGGGGAGATTGTATCTCTAACAGATTAAATAATATTTATGTTGGTCACACCACAAACTCTCTTTCATTGCGCTTGACTCTACAATTAAATGATTATGATTATTACGTGGTAACACTTTCGAAAGTTGCCACACCCAGGGATCGCCACTTCCAGACGCAGTCCGATAACATCAAGAAGTTTAATTCCTGATAACTTATACTTGATGATAAGCCTTGTGCCTGACACTGGGTAGAAGTCACAATTCATCTTGACCGAGGATTTGAACCGTGTGGCCTTTGTTCAAACTTTTGATTACACTAGATAACGCACTCTCTCCCAGTAACAGTAACGAAGATCCAGCTGCAGATGCTGTATAAACTATATGTGGGCTGTGTGGGTGTTGAAAAAAAAAACACAAACGTGCCTGACAACAGGGATTAGCTGACCGCATCTGTAGACGGGCATCCCCGGATATGAGTGTCCTTCCATTACCGATGTATTTATATTTATCTCTGAATTATTGGGACGAGGATTTCTCATTATTAAATTATTTACAAGGGAGATATTGTGCTCATCTTTGCTGTTGTTAGCGAAACCCTCTGTCTGTTCTACAAATACTTTCATGGAAATTGCTCCGAGGAGCTGCATTCGCTGGTTCCCAGAGGTCATGAGTTCCAGCGCCTTACGAGGCTGGCATCCCGTTCGCACCCCTTCACTGTCAAAACTCCTAAATGTAGCCGTCTCTTCTACTCCAATAGCTTCATGTCTCGCACCTCTCGTGGAACTCCCTTCCCTATTCCTGTTTCCCTGTGAGCTATAATCTCCAGCTATTTAAGTGTAATGTCAAACGACATCTCCAGTTGCCTTGATCTATCCACTACCCTTCTCCTCATCCTTTCTTCTATCACTCCTATCTGATCTTTCTCTAAATTTTCTGTAACCCCTTGCGTTCTATGTTGCTTCCCGCCTTGCTTGGGGTGAAATGCTTAAAAAAAAAAATGCCCTACGGTCTTCATTAGGTTTATGCTGATCCGGGTGATGTATTTCTTGTCCGTTTTCCCTGATATCAAATACACACTGACCGGCCCACAGATTAATACCTCGAGTACTATCTCAACAGATTAAAGTATCAAACCTTTAATTCAATAGGTTCCTGTTCCTTGGAAAAAGGGGGTGAATAATAACTGAAAACTACTAAAAAAATAAGTAAGAGAAGTAATATCCGTGGATATTGGCAATCTAATTAGAACCAACTACATACGTATATTAAATAAAGAGTTCGATTTGAAAATCTCTGTAGGTTACCCGGTTCAATGTAAACCTGATGAAGGCCGGCGGCACAATGGCTGAAGTGTAGTGAATACAACAACAAATAACAACAAATGGAGAGTACAACAAATAATAACTCGATAAGATAAAACTAGATATGGGCATTTGAACGACAACCATCTAACACCGTAGATTAAATAATGTGTTTACTTCAGAATTCCTTGTACGTTACCCGGATCGAAAAACGACCAAAAATATGTCATAAGTAAAACAAGGATGAGGGCAGTAGAATAATCTATCTATCTATCTATCTATCTATCTATCTATCTATCTATCTATCGTAGTCTGTTTATATCTATTTCGTTCTGTTTATATCTATCTATGTATCTCGGTCTGTTTATATCTATCTATCTATCTATCTATCTATCTATCTATCTATCTATCTATCTATCGTAGTCAGTTTATATCTATTTCGGTCTGTTTATATCTATCTGTCTGTCTATCTATCTATCTATCTATCTATCAGTTGTATTATTCTTAAAGTATCTGCTATAAATGGTGCTGCTTTGTGATCAGAAGTTTAAGATGTATAGAAGGAAGTAAGACGTTATTTAAGCACGTATTTCTGTAGCATGAATTTCGTTTTATGCCAATATCCTAGGATACTAACTACATATATAGCTTCTCTCAAAACTTTGTTAGTTTAATTTTGAAACATTAGAATTGTTTTACTTTCAAGGGCTCAGAATCCGATACGTGGAGCTGACGCTCACCCCAAACCCCGAACTTATAACTCTCTTCACCGACCTTCGATCTATAGGAAGCAGGGTAGAAATTGGAGATATTATATTTCTTAAGGAAAGATGCGTCCTATAAGCAGCCAAATACGGTATTTATTATGTATAACTTAAAACAGTGAATAGATCCGTTCATACACACACACACACACACACACACACACACACACACACACACACACACACACACATATATATATATATATATATATATATATATATATATATATATATATATATATATATATATATATAAAATGATAAAAAGGCTTAAACACTAATAATCCAGGGTCATAATTTATTCCATTGGAATCGTAAATACGATCCAATTCATCAGACCTTCGAAAAAAACAGAAAAAACAAGTCCGGGAATAAAAAATGAAATTTAGTGATAGTGTATGTATGAGAGTGTGGGACGAATATTAGAGTAAATGAAAGCTATAAGGAGGGGTAACAGACGAGAGAAGAACAGGAAGGTTTAAAGTTGAAGAGGGATTAAAATTTAACAGAGAGAAGATTTAAAGACGGGAAGTCAAAGACATTGAGTTCTACCTGGATTCCATCCTCTTGGATTTATTTTTTATACAAATATATATCTATGTGTATGTATGTATTTATATATTTTAGATATATAATTGCATATGTATGTGTATATTTACCACTAATATTATCTATCTATCTATCTATCTATCTATCTATCTATCTATCTATATATATATATATATATATATATATATATAGCAAGGTTTAGTAAAGTGGATTTATGTTTCAGCCAATCTATTTGCTAACATTTATTTTGCGATAGGATCTTCTGTATCTCGTCTTTATTTATCTGCTTCCTTCTTCAGATTGCCATCTCATATCAAAATCGTTCTGAAGTCACGTATCTGATTGTTCTGTACATTAACCGTAAAATGGTGAGCGCGTGTTGAAATTCGTTTCCAAAGCCGTGTACATCATTGCCAAGTGATGGACCGTCCTTTCTGTAAAGGCTGTGCGTGCGGCCCGCCTGTAACCTGATTCTCTTGGTAATTTTCTCAACGTTTACTTGCAGTTTCTCGACTAAAAGAAGAAAAATGCTTTTACTATCTTTCATCTTCATTTTTTTTTTCTCTAAACGCTGAACTGAAAAGCTTTCATCTGTTGGAATAATAAGAAAATGGTTTCTATGGACGTTTTAGGAATGTGTTCTGAAAGGTTCCAGGTCCGTAGATGAAGACATTCCGATAGTTTCTCTCGTTTTATCTTGCACACACACACACACACACACACATATATATATATATATATATATATATATATATATATAGTTGTTATTGCGTATTATAGATACAAAGTTGCCATGTTAATGCTCTCGTTACTTGAAAGAAAATGTTCAGATTTATATCACGGTAAATGATAGCGTCTTGAATTAAGGAATCCGAGAGCCGTGTTCGAATTACAGTCGAGTTCATTACATTAAGATACGTTGGAAAAGATAGAAATTCATTTGTTCTAACCCCCCCCAAGCTATGGGTAAGTAGCAGGATAGTATGGATCCTATAGCCTTAGTTGGCCACCAGTTTAGAAGAAGAAAACTCTGAATTCAAACTAGACGTGTGTGAGTTGGATTCTCTCAGGCTGTATTGCACAGGAAACACCACTGCTGCTGTAGTGCATGTGGTACCCTAACGACACTCATGGGTTAAGCGATCCGTGATTGTGTGAGTGTGTGTATGACATGTTTGTGGCCGGTTAAAGTTATGTCCTCGATTTTATGGCACGCTTTGTATCTAGAGAAACTCCTAGAGAATGTAGTAAAGCAAAAGGAAAAAGAAAAACGGACTAAGCAATAATTTTAAGAGCAGACAATATACAGTTGTCAGAAGATGATGATGGCTACGAATTGCGCAATCCAGTAAGTTCAGCAGTGTTTTTTTTTTTTTATATATATTTTGGAATTATTTTAACATATGAAGGAAAGTATGACACTGAAATCCGCTGGACTATTCGAATAACAAATGATGATGTCTAAAAATCTAAACAACCTATTGAGTAACAATAAAATTTCCTTCGAAAAGAAGAAAACGGCGCTGAAATATGTAATAAAAAAAGCGAAATAAAATTGACAATTATACATAGAATCCGAAAGAGCCGACAGAATTATCTGTGTTATATAATAAGAAAATAAAAAACATAAATAAAATAATATATATATATATATATATATATATATATATATATATATATATATATATATATATATATATGTATGTATGCATGTATTAATAAATCGCCGAAAGAAAATATAAATACAATTAAAAGTATATGATGAGTAAAAAAATCTGGGAGATAAACTGAGAAAAATCTTGTAAAATTTGACCTTGATGGTACAGAAGATAAAAGGGACAGAAGAAAGATGGACAGAAGACAAATAGAAAAAAAGACAAAAGGGACAAAAGACAAGGGGACAGAAGAGAAAATGAACAGAAGACGAAATGGACAGAAGACAAAAGAGCAGAAATTAAAAGGGACAGAAAACAAAGTAATAGAAGACAAATGGATAGAAGGCAATACAGACAGAAGACAAGGGAACAAAAAACAAAATGGTCAGAAGACAATGTAAGAGAAGACAAATGGACAGAAGACATACGTAACAAAAGATAAAAGGACAGCAGACAAAAGAGACAGAAGACAAAGGCATAGAAGACAAAATAGACAGAAGACAAAGTAACAGAATACAAATGGACAGACGACAAAAGAACAGACGAGGATAGGGGCAGAAGACAAAGCAACAGAAGACAACTGACATACGATAAAAGCGACAGAAGAAAAATGGACAGAAGTCAATAGGAACAGAAGACAAATTAAAACAAGACAAATGGCCAGAAAACAAAAGGGACGGAAGATAAAGTAACAAAAGACAATTGTACAGAAGACAAAAGGTATAAAGAGATAAAAGACAAAGGGACAGATGACAAACAGCGGGTAATCTACCTAATGAGTGTGTGTAAATGTGTGGATAAACAATGAGTGGGGATGTAGAGCAAAAGGAAAAAATATTCCTAGGTGTTAGAGAAAACAGGAAGATTTGGAGATAGCTAAAATTTCATAACGTTGACTATTACGAAATAATTCACTACGTTTAATAATTCGCAAGGCTTTCTGTCATTTGTAAAATTAAATATGTCGAAGTGGAATCTCATTACGGCTCGACGTGTCACACATGAATACAACATCACCTTCCTCACAGTGAAACTCGTTTTATAAGCAAATCCTTACTTCACCTTTATTGTGTTCTTTTCATACGCTCAACTTTGATTATTCTTTTCATTGACATTAGTTTTTCTCCTTGACCGAAAAACACGGCTAAAATATTTTTATGAATGGGGAATACTTAAAATGAATAGAGATAATAATATTAAAAAGTAATTTAAGTAAGTAAAATAAGAAAAAACAAATGTATAATGTTGGCTAAATTATGCACGATGTTTTTAATAATGTCATCACAAGCAAGGTGATAATGTACCTTGGAGGCAAGTTATTACTGAAAGTGAAAGAGAATGAAAAAAAACTAGTGAAGAGAAAGGACACTGAAAGAACGTATCCAAAGTTGGCGATAAACGTTGCAATTAAATATTTGGATAATGTAGGGAAGAAAGAAACCGGAATAGATTTCCACAGGTTAGAAGTGCGAGGAAAGAAACCGAAAAAAGAATTTTCCACGGGTTAGAAGTGTGAGGAAAGAAACGGGAATAGATTTCCACAGGTTAGAAGTGCGAGGAAAGAAACCGAAAAAAGAGTTTTCCACAGGTTAGAAGTGCGAGGAAAGAAACCGAAAAAAGAGTTTTCCACAGGTTAGAAGTGCGAGGAAAGAAACCGAAAAAAGAGTTTTCCACAGGTTAGAAGTGTGAGAAAAGAAACCGGAATAGATTTCCACAGGTTAAAAGTGTGAGGAAAGAAAATGAAAAAAAGATTTTAAGAGGTAAGAAGTGCGTGTGAGGAAAGAAACCGAAAAAAGAGATTTCTACAGGTTAGAAGTGTGAGGAAATAAACCATTTGAACAAACTTTCGGGATATATCTATGACATTCAAGAGTAGAACGATGACACCTGTGTGCCAATCTAGTATTACGCTTAGAATCATGCAGTCAAAATAACCAGTACAAACATCCATTAAAACAAAGATATTTATAAAATGGAGAGAGTGAAGCCATATCATGGCTGTGGTAAATGACTGAATGACAGGTCGCAAAATTTAATTTAAACTAAACGTCAGTGTTCCTCTATGTATAATTTAAATCGAAATTTATTGCATTTTATCTCCGTACAATATAAAAGACTGCGTCGATAAAAGCAATACTAGCCAGGAGAAATCCTTTCCAGGGACGAAACGTGTGACATTGTATTTCTATCAAAGTAAAAGATTTCGTAAATCTTCTTCAAATGTCTTTGTTAGATTGTTAATCCGTACATTCAATCTCGTGGTCACATGAAATACGATCGATAATCATACAACCAAATGGCTAATCCGCCTTGGTTCTCGTAAAATGAAGATCGGAGTCAAGGTCTTTCACCTTTAATTGGAACTCAACGTTCATTGTTTCCCACAGAATAAAGTGGATTCAATCTCGCAGCAATGCAGTAGCAGAAGACATTACATAAAAGCGGTTACATGTAGATAAAAATAATTAACCGCTACGATTTCAAATATCCCTAGGAATGAGAAGGAACCTGAGAAAATGTAAAGGATGAGGGGCAAATACCAAAACTGTAAGAAGTAACCGATTTCCTTTAAAATTGGACAAAGGAAGACAAAATTAGATTTTGAAACAAATTCAGGATTATAATTTTTCTGTATCTGTCTATATTTCTGAGACGAGGTAGTATTGGAATGTGGAACTTAACCCTTTATTTCGCTCACTGGGATAGATTGTTCTAGTTTCACGTGCCATGTCTAATGGCTGTCAGTTATCAGTTATCTCCTGTTAATTTCCCTCTAAAAGTTCTTTACTGCCTTTACCAGGTATTGAACTCACACTCTTTGGGTCCTGTCACTGGATCTAACTAACGCCTTTATCCATTGTGCCATGGGTCCTCGAGGAGATAACTGATAACTGACATCCATTTAACATGGCACGTGGAACTAGAACATTCTACCCCAGTGAGCGAATTAAAGAGTTCAGTTCGACATTCGAACCACCTGAAAAAGGACGGAGCGTACAAAATCTCTTGTTAATTCCACTCTCCAAGTTCTCCACTGCCTTAACTGAGTATTTTTCAAGGACACACGGCACAGTGGATAAAGGCGTTGGTTAGATCAAGTGACAGGATCCAAACAGTGTGAGTTCAATACCCGCTTAAGATAATGGAGAACTTGGAGATAACTGATAACTGACATCCTTTAAAACATGGCACGTGGAACTAGAACAGTCTACACCAATGAACGAAATAAAGGTTTCAGTTCGACATTCCAAACACCTGAAGAAGGCCGGAGCGTACAACGGCCGAAACGTCGTAATAAATATGGCGACAAAGATGAGGTCAATAGTCTAAATAATGTAAATAATGTACATAATACCTCATCTCAGAAATATAGAGAGATAATATAAATTCTGTTCAGAATTAGAAATAGCTTTATTGTTTTGGATTTCTTCCTTAAAAGGCCATATAAAAATGAAATATTATATTTATTACAACTTTCAAATAAAGGAAATATTTAGAAATTTATTCTTAATATTTTTTTTAATTAGAGTAATTTTAAATTTTTGTAAGCCTATACTATTTTCCAGAATAAAGAGACAAACAAACAGAAAAACGTAATGCATCAACAGGTGAAGATGATTTATCGAAAAATATTTTCCTATCACTTCAAATAAAATTTTTAAAAAGACACGAATTCCTAAGTTTTACATGAAAAACATTCCTTTTTTTTTGCATAGCAGTGTGCCTGTGGGGCGGTATCTATAATCAGGCGTTAAATGGAACATCGCCAAGTTATCGAATATTTTCGGTTGAACGCAAATAGAAACTTCAGAATAAGACGAACATCACTTTCAAAAAATAGAGACACTTGGGGATATAGAAAAAAGTGCATCTTCCCAAAAGCGCCTGATCAGCATGGATAGAAAACCTCCTTGAAAAAAAGCTCCTACCTTTAAAGATGAAGGAAAAGTAGCAGCAATTAAAGATAAAAGACATATTAGATTATTGCAAAGGTTCGCTTCCGATCAGAAAAGTAAACATAGCATGTTACATACCCATAAATATTATTTATTTATTTATTAGTCAAGTATACCATCTACATTGTTTTTAAAAACTGTCATACTTCTATAAAATTCTTGATGACATTTTCTTAGAGACAGTATGATTTTTGGTGAATGAATATTGAAAGCTTGATTTCGTTTGGCTGTAAAGAGTCGAATTATTTGCCATTTAAATTGTTCTGCAGGTACCAGGACAAACGGAAAACAAAGAATCCAATTCAGAAGAATACGGTGCTAGAGGTTTTCACATTTCAACAATTTAAAGTCCTGCAAGGTCTCTTTTGTGACGTGATGTCTTGTGTTGTCGTGTTGAAATATGGCATATTTTCGATTTGACAAAATCAGCAATTTTTCTTGAAATCAATAGCAGACGGTAGTTGAGATATAGATTTTTAACACTTAGGCATCACTTCCGTCAAAATCTTTGGTTTATTTTCTACAATAGAAAGCACAGCGATGTCGGAAGTCGACCGATGGAACATTTTGGTTAAAATCCCCGACACGAAATGTCCTAAATCACTTTTTAATAGGCCAAAGAACTGGAGCACAATATATAGATAAAACTTCTGAATGTGTGTTTGGCAGTTCCGACGAAATTCATAGAGTATGATATGAAACTTCTTATTCTCCATATTTAAAGCATTTGTTTATGGAGAAAAATGTTTACATTCAAATAAAGTTATGGTCATTTTGTCTGAAGAAGGAAAATCAGATATGAACATTGACTAAGATTTGATAGAAATAAAAATATTTTCTAAGTTGGTAAATATAATCTCATATTTAACTCATACTTCCGTATTTTCTTTTTTAAATCATTTCATCCAAAACAAGGCAACGTCACGCATCTAGTTACTGAGTGTGAAATAACATAAGATAAACATTATTAATAAGCTATAACAAAAGAGATTTTTCACAGGTTAGAAGTGTGAGGCAATAAACCGGAAGAGATTTCCACACGTTAGAAGTGTGAGGAAAGACACTGGAAGAGATTTCCACAGGTTAGAAGTGTGAGGAAAGAAACTGCAAGAGATTTCCACAGGTCAGAAGTGTGAGGAAAGAAACCGGAATAGCGATAACAATAAAAGAACAGAAATTAAGGAGATATAAGATAACGATTGACATTACATTTAAATTTTTGAAAATCAAAATAGATCCGTCCTGATTTGACTATAATCTACACACTCGCCCTGGGTAAGACGATAAAAAAGGCCTCTGATGCGGATATTTTGAGGGACGTGGAATCACCTCTTAATTGCTGGTGTTCCAAAGGCATACCGTGACACAGTGTGGTAGCACCTGTTATGATCCCAGCTATAGGATCAAAACGCTATGAAAGTTTAAAATTGTTTCAATACAAGCAATGGATTTTTGAGGAAAAAATATTACCAGCGATACATTATTACCAGCAATACATTTTTAAAAACAAATATTACCAGCAACACATTTAAAAAGAAAAGAAAAAAAATATTACCAGCAATAGATTTTTGAAAAAAAAAAAAACTATATTAAAAGGAATACATTTTTGAAGAAAAATATTACCAGTAAAACAAATCTTGTCGGCATTAAATAACCCATTGATGTTGATATGCTGTGAATCAAAACAAACCAATCAGACTTGAATGGATCGCAAGAAAACGTAAGAGAGTTCCAAAAGCGAAAAAATTCGATAGAATAAATAACTGTTATCATATAACTTACAGTTACATCTAGTTATTTCATCTGTAAAATAAGGAAATTTGCCGGCGGTCTAATACTTCACTTAAATTACTAGAGACTAGTTACATTAGAAAAAGAGTTCATTAGAATAATTGCCATGAAAGTATTTATAGAAGAGACACAGGGAATCTACATTAAGTAGATAAATTCGGACAAGAAAAAATTGCCTAGCACGAAATATAGCAGTATAATTTCCGAGCAACAGGCATAGCAATTGATTCGATATAACATTTTCAAATCCTGTCAAGTGAAAATGTTAACCCGATAAGGCATAAATAGTTTGAAAATCATGAAGGTTTAAAGTAAAAAAAACTTCGCTGAACCTAACTCTCAAGTATGATAATGGCTGCATTATACCGTGTGTCTCATCTTACTTATCAGAAAACGCAGATTTTCTGACCATGAAATCAAAAATTTGTTTCATCGAATTGCATTTCGTAATGCCTACAAGATAAAAAGATAGATTTAATCAACCTGTATAATATCAGAGGTGGACGGGTGTGGGTTAAAGAAAAAACAACAGCATACATACAACTTTAAAAATAAAATGAAAAATATAAACGAGATTTTTCTCCATCAGGAAAAAAAAAAAGGAACATTATAAACTGACTCCAAAATTCCAAAACGAGTCTCTTACTCCATTGCTGGAATCAAATGTCAGTTTAAGACCAGACAGGTCTATACCTAGACATGTGGACAAAATGGAAGAGGTAAGGACAAACACGTACCATAACTACATCTAAAGCACAGTTAACATAACCCCTGCTTACATGAAAAAAAGAAAAGAGAGAAAAAAAAAACGCTTATTTAGCTGTTTTGTAATTTTCCGTTGTAATAAAAAAATATAGACCAGACCATAAGACTTTCATAAAGGGAGATAAACTATTGCTTAACACATTGAAAATATTACATTCTTCAGTCTTCGCATAGATTGAGAAGATTAATACAATATTAACTATTAAACTATTCTTGTTCATTCGAATAAATGTTAATTTATTGTTACATCAAGACGCACGATGGCGAATTTTGTCTCTTCCTTGATGCTGTGGTTTATAATACAGAAACGTTATATTGATTCAATCAGTGTCAAGTAAGCTGCACGGTTTAAACATAATTACATTCTGTAAACACGATCTATGAAAGTAAATCACTGATTAAGTAAATCCTTGATCAAGATATATTGAGGTAAAGCACAAACCTAATTCAAATATACGAAAGTACAGCACTGATCACGATATATGAAAGTACAGAACCGATTTATATATATATATATATATATATATACGGCTAATAATGCAAGACCCTTCGGCAAATAGAATCGAGTTCTCTGAATGACTGTGTGATAATTCAAAAATAAATACGCTTAAATTCACCTTCATCCCTGCGGTGCGCTAACAGCTTAGTGGTAGAATCCCGGACTGGCGCGAATTCAGTTGGCTTTTGAATCTGGCTGATGAGCTGTGATACAGCGAAACAGTCTGTCAGTGCATATGTGTGTGTGTGTTTGTGTGTGTCTGTGTGTGCAAATATATAGAAAAATAGGAAAGAACATGTTAGCTAAATAATCCGAAGTTCTTTAGTAATTTTTCTTTTTTTTAAAAAAAAAAACAGTGCTCAATACAAAAGTAGAGCCTATATTATAATTATATTTTTTTAAAATATGATTTTTTGCTACATAAGAGTTCTCGTGTTTTGAAAAAAATATCAGCCAAAACTTCAATATAATTATTAAAATTATATTGAATTAAACAGAACTTGATACTTTAACTCAATTTAATTTTAATAATTATATTGAAGTTTTTAGCTCCTGCTTTTAAAACTTGAGAACTCTTATGTATGAAGGAATCTTTTAAAAAATAATTATAATCTTGAGATATATATATATATATATATATATATATATATATATTTATTTAAAAAAGGTAATCCGGAGGGTAAACCTAAGGAGGATAAAATATATATATATATATATATATATATATATATATATATATATATATATATATAAAGAGAGAGAGAGAGAGAGAGAGAGAGACAGGTAGATATTCCTTTTAGAATTATATATATATATATATATATATATATATATATATATAAGTATAAAAGACATTAATTTGCAATAATTTTATGAAAAAATTTTTTACACATAAGGGCTCTGAAATAAAATATTTCTGCAACTATTTAGTTTGAAACCAGAATCAACAGAAACATTCTCCAGAATTAAACCATTCTATAGATACGCACGTACAACTCTGGTCAACTATCCACTATCCAATATTTACATATATATTTTTAGACAGATACAGTAACGTATACCAAATCAGTGGAAGAAATATTGGCCTCTCTGCAGCCTTTCATTGAATGGCAGAGGACGTGTAAGCACAAACAAAAACAAGATTGAGTCCTTTGCTCATCAATAAAATGGTTGTCCACCTCCAGAGCCGTTCACTTCAGCTCGCTGAGCGGAGAAGTGCCCGAAGCAGTTGTCTATTTTCATTCTACACGCCTCAGCTCGCCTGCTCGAAATCAGAAAACAGTGGAGGTAAGCCTCTTGAAATCAACACAGATCAGGCGCCAACCGAAAACAGAATTTTGACTTGCCAGTTCATCTTTGGCGACTCGTATTGATTTGGGCAAGGTTCAATTGGAGAGGAGAATTTCTGATCAGTCGGAAGCGAAAAGAAAGAAGAGAACAGGGAGGGAGGGATGGAAATGGAATAAAAAATTGTTGGATATAAGTGAACAATGCCTAAAGAAAGAGAAAGAGGAAAAAGATAGATCTAACAACATAAAAGTGAATCAGAAAAAAGGTAACAGATATATAAAAAGGGAACGAATGTAGGCGACCAAAAATAAGAAAATGGCCAGAATGTTATAAAAGGGAGAGACGTGTTTGCGAAAATAAATATCGTAAGTGAAAAACCTGTGAATAAAAATAATAAAAATATATTAAAAAAATGATACAAACGCAAGTGAACAAAAAAAGGAATATGTCGAAATATGAGTTTAAGTAAAAAAGAAAAAAAAATATCATGAAACGATCAGTAGGTTACTGCAAAGAACCTTAATATTGTAATTGATCAGATTATTTCTTGTGAATAATACTAAAACCAAAGTGAATAAAAATGAATAGATACAAGACTGGAACCATTAAAGTTTGTGGAGGTGAATGAATTGAAAAATATCAGTCAATATACAATGACGGTTCCTATGTTTTCAATATTATTTTTCTTTCTTTCCTTGTCTCTATGTTGTATATATATATATATATATATATATATATATATATATATATATATATATATGTATGTGTGTGTGTGTGTGTGTGTGTGAAAATATATAGAAAATAGGAAGGAACTAGTTAGGTAAATAATCCAAAGTCCCTTAGTATTTTTATTTTTTCGGCTCTTGTTTTGAAACATGAGACCTCTTATGTAGCGATTTGGAATCATATTTTTAAATAAATAATAATATATATATATATATATATATATATATATATATATATATATATATATATATACTTGCAGCATGGCTCTAGCGTTGCCCGTGCTTAATTCAAAAATCGTACGACGCATAGAGCAAACGCTATCACTTGACTTATAATATTTTTGCCCTTCCTTGCCCTTAAAGGAGTGTCCTTTGCCGTGCTGATGTTGCTACATGCCTTACTTCTTTCCTATCTCACACTGCCAAATTTTTCTAAGCTCTATACTAAATATTAAATCTCTTACGAAAAAAGAA
>CAHIKZ030005098.1:1397500-1547500 GCA_903632075.3 Acanthosepion pharaonis | reverse complement strand
GATTTTCACCAAAATTTGCATGCACATGCTCCAAGTTAGCTGGAAGGCCAAAACCGACTTTGCATTTCCCATAGTGGAAATAATCGATTTTTTCATACTTCTACCACAGTTTTCATGTAGTTTTCGGCCATTTTGTACTGGCCAGAGTGAGAGCCTATAGCTGGCTACCACGAATAGGCAGGAAAATTCTATTGGCCAGCGTGTGAGCCAACAGCTGCCTGACACAAATGTTAACTAGCATGCAAAAAAAAATCGATAGCTGCATTCATCGCAAGTGGGAAAAATTTAAATCTGCATGGCACTTTACTCCAGTTGGCTCATTTGCTTGCTTAAACTCATCATTGATTCTGATTCCGCAGAACTGGGTTGGTTGTGAAAAATTATTTGTTGTTAACATTCTTTTTTCATTCGGTTTTTCCAGTTACGAGTCCTTTTTTTAAAGCTGATCGTTTTGTGTTCATTTTGTTTAGTTATTTTTTCGTAACAGATTTAAAGTTTAGTATAGAGCTTAGAAAAAATTCGCAGTGTGAGATAGGAAAGAAGTAAGGCATGTAGAAACATCAGCACGGCAAAGGGCACTCCTTTAAAGGCAAGGAAGGGAAAAAATATTTTAAGTCAAGTGATAGCGATTGCTGTATGAGTCGTACGATTTTTGAATCAAGCACGAGCAACGGCGGGCCATGCTGCAAGTAACACCTATAACTCAAAGATATTTTTTGTTAAAACCAGCTTACCACAAGTAAGGCGATAATGCAAGCCGCAAGAGAGGCAGTGGAGGTGAACGCGAACGAGAATACTTTACAAGGAACGAGAAACCGAAACATAAACGGAAACAAGGGATAAACCTTCTACTCCTGTTCAAACGACGAGCGGGGAGGAATGTGGACCAGAAAGACATCATCAATGTGTTGCCGGTTTAATCTATGGGAAGCTCATATCAATAATGCGAAAGGTAATAAGAGTTAATGAATTTGAAAAAAAAAATTTACTTGAAGATATTAGAAGATTCATGCAACGGTAATACTCTTTTCCCTATCAATGAATGACGAATACTTTCTTATAAGTAGACGCCTATCATTAACTTTATATATGTGGAGATTTTATACCACACTTTGATCCCAATACGATGAAGAGAGAGTGAAAAGAATTGTAAAACGTCAATGCATACCGTATGCTTCTTTATAAGGGAACGACTAATATTACCACTACCATTATTAAGATATTTTTATATGTTCATTTATTAAAAATCTATTCAACTTTTGAACAGTTTTTGAAGCCGTTATATTTCTTCATTTGATATTTTTTAAACTTATTTGAAGCTATATTAACATTGAATATAGTTTTATTTGATTTTACCTGTTTTGATTATAGTCACTTCTAAAGGAGTTGATTTTATTCTCAAAGTACTCAATCGAAAAGACAGACAGTGCTGGAGCTTGTGTTACTTATCTGAAGCCGGAAATTACGCAGATGTATAGAAAATTGTCCAGTGCAACTCCTACTGAAATTTGCCCTACCCACGGACAGCAGCTGGCTTACTGACAAGTCAAGCGATGAACGAGAACGGATTGAACACAACTCTACTTCAAGATGTTTGCAGTTTCACCTCGCCTTCTTACCTGCAGTCCTCATCAATGAACTTGGCCATTGTGGAAATAATAACTGCCGTTGCGGCCACAGCTGCAGGCACTGGACATCCACTCTGCTAATCATCGACCAGCCCGGTCCAACGCTATCATTTATTCCTTTCACATTCATCTAATGTTCAGATATATACATCAGTTGGCCATAACCCTTTGAATTCTGTGTTTCTGAACAATTTTACTCCTTCTGTCTGAGCTTCTGAGTCAGAATTCGCAAATTATTGTTATGTAACGATTCACAGTAGATATAAAAATGGTTACAGGTGTTTTCCACCGTTCAACCGGTGGCTGGACATTACGTCATTTTCTTTAACACCGGTAAAGCAGTGGTCAGAGCTCCAAGGGTTAATTTACACTGATGCTTAACGATAATATTTAAAACAAAGATTAAGATATTACTTTAAATGTTCTTTGTTGAATCAAAGATTACTCAATTGAAACATGCTGGTACTTAGTGTCATGTTTTGAAGCATGTGGACAGATCTTACCATAAACAAGCAAATTTAAAACATAAAATAATAATAATCTACTATTAAGGGAGGTCGAATTTGGAACTGTGTTATTGCACACAGTTTGAATGTTGGGATTTGATATGATAAACAACGAAACAAAATATGTTTTTTTTTTAAATCGTTACATTTTTTGTGGAGACGTGTTTAAAAATTCGCTTTTCCTTCAATTTTGTAGCGCTGGATTTTCATTCCAGTGATCAGTGAAAGGCTAATTTAACGAAGCTTTACAAATTTTATATGGGGAAAAAATAACACATAAATATTATTACTAAGTCCTTGCGCCATCAAATAAAAACTTCATTTACTTCAAAGGAAAATTATACTGAACGATTTAGCAACATTATGATGCATATGATATACAATACAGTATTGTTATTGTGATTTTCAATAAACAATGCAAATTTTAAACATTTTATCATATTATATGTGAAAAGCAGTATTATGGTATTACATACCCATATATCTTTTTAAAATTATGATGAACAAAGGATCTAACAAAACTTATTCGCGTCCTGGGTAAAACGTTAAACTACATCCGCGTCCTGGGTAAAACGTTAAACTACAACCGCGTTCTGGATAAGACGTTAAACTAAATCCGCGTCCTGGGTAAGACGTTAGACTATATACGTCCAGTAGTAAGGCCTCTGATCAGTTAGTTTTGAGGAGCGTGGAACCACCTCTTCATTGCTGGTGTTCCCAGGTCAACCCTGACCCAGGGTGGTAGCACCTCTTACGGTCCCAGCTATGGAGAAATAGTTAATTATTACCAGCAATACAATTTTGAAGGAAATATATTACCAGAAACATATTTTTGACAAAAAAATCTATTACCAGCAATAAAACTTTTTGTCAGCATTAAATAACCCATTGAGGGTGATGTGCCGTAAAACAAAATAAACCAAACCAATCTAAACCAAAGAATACATATTCTATTCATACGAATCTATCCTAAAAATCTTGTCAGCATTAAATTACCCATTGAGGTTGATATGCCGTAAAACAAAATAAACCAAACCAATCAAAACCAAAGAATACATATTCTATTCATACGAATCTATCCTAAAAATGTTGTCGGCATTAAATTACCCATTGAGGTTGATATGCCGTAAAAAAAAATAAAAAAATAAAGAAACCAATCAAACCCAAAGAATACATATTCTATTCATACGAATCTATCCTAAAAAATGTTGTCGGCATTAAATTACCCATTGAGGTTGATATGCCGTAAAACAAAATAAACCAAACCAATCAAAACCAAAGAATACATATTCTATTCATACGAATCTATCCTAAAAATGTTGTCGGCATTAAATTACCCATTGAGGTTGATATGCCGTAAAACAAAATAAACCAAACCAATCAAAACCAAAGAATACATATTCTATTCATACGAATCTATCCTAAAAATGTTGTCGGCATTAAATTACCCATTGAGGTTGATATACCGTAAAACAAAATAAACCAAACCAATCTAAACCAAAAGAATACATATTCTATTCATACGAATCTATCCTAAAAAATGTTGTCGGCATTAAATTACCCATTGAGGTTGATATGCCGTAAAACAAAATAAACCAAACCAATCAAAACCAAAGAATACATATTCTATTCATACGAATCTATCCTAAAAATGTTGTCGGCATTAAATTACCCATTGAGGTTGATATGCCGTAAAACAAAAAATAAACCAAACCAATCAAAACCAAAGAATACATATTCTATTCATACGAATCTATCCTAAAAATGTTGTCGGCATTAAATTTACCCATTGAGTTGATATGCCGTAAAACAAAATAAACCAAACCAATCTAAAACAAAAGAATACATATTCTATTCATAATGAATCTATCCTAAAAATGTTGTCGGCATTAAATTACCCATTGAGGTTGATATGCCGTAAAACAAAATAAACCAAACCAATCAAAACCAAAGAATACATATTCTATTCATACGAATCTATCCTAAAAATGTTGTCGGCATTAAATTACCCATTGAGGTTGATATGCCGTAAAAACAAAATAAACCAAACCAATCAAAACCAAAGAATACATATTCTATTCATACGAATCTATCCTAAAATGTTGTCGGCATTAAATTACCCATTGAGGTTGATATGCCGTAAAACAAAAAATAAACCAAACCAATCAAAACCAAAGAATACATATTCTATTCATACGAATCTATCCTAAAATGTTGTCGGCATTAAATTACCCATTGAGGTTGATATGCCGTAAAACAAAATAAACCAAACCAATCAAAACCAAAGAATACATATTCTATTCATACGAATCTATCCTAAAATGTTGTCGGCATTAAATTACCCATTGAGGTTGATATGCCGTAAAACAAAATAAACCAAACCAATCAAAACCAAAGAATACATATTCTATTCAAATCTATCCTAAAAATGTTGTCGGCATTAAATTTGAGGTTGATATGCCGTAAAACAAAATAAACCAAACCAATCTAAACCAAAGAATACATATTCTATTCATACGAATCTATCCTAAAAATGTTGTCGGCATTAAATTACCCATTGAATATGCCGTAAAACAAAATAAACCAAACCAATCAAAACCAAAGAATACATATTCTATTCATACGAATCTATCCTAAAAATGTTGTCGGCATTAAATTACCCATTGAGGTTGATATGCCGTAAACAAAATAAACCAAACCAATCAAAACCAAAGAATACATATTCTATTCATACGAATCTATCCTAAAATGTTGTCGGCATTAAATTACCCATTGAGGTTGATATGCCGTAAAACAAAATAAACCAAACCAATCTAAACCAAAGAATACATATTCTATTCATACGAATCTATCCTAAAAATGTTGTCGGCATTAAATTAAATTGAGGTTGATATGCCGTAAAACAAAATAAACCAAACCAATCAAAACCAAAGAATACATATTCTATTCATACGAATCTATCCTAAAAATGTTGTCGGCATTAAATTACCCATTGAGGTTGATATGCCGTAAAACAAAATAAACCAAACCAATCAAAACCCAAAGAATACATATTCTATTCATACGAATCTATCCTAAAAATGTTGTCGGCATTAAATTACCCATTGAGGTTGATATGCCGTAAAACAAAATAAACCAAACCAATCAAAACCAAAGAATACATATTCTATTCATACGAATCTATCCTAAAATGTTGTCGGCATTAAATTACCCATTGAGGATATGCCGTGCCGTAAACCGAAAAACCAATCAAAACCAAAGAATACATATTCTATTCATACGAATCTATCCTAAAAATGTTGTCGGCATTAAATTACCCATTGAGGTTGATATGCCGTAAAACAAAATAAACCAAACCAAACCAAACAAAACTTATTCATTAAATAGATTTTTCTGTATTTTTTTACAAATTTGTTTTACAGTTTTTAGTTAAAGAATGCAGAAAAACATATTTCCCTTGTGGTGTTGCATAATTAGAATTCCGATTTGAATATATTTTGCATCCAATGTATCTAATATAAAAGGATATCAACTTTATTTGTATTTATTCTTGAAATAAATAATAAAATTTTGAAGTCAGTTTGTAAGCAAAAGCCTGTGGAAATGAGGTTTTTCTATAGGTTTTTCAGACGATATTTAAAACTAAAAGCTCGAAAATTGATAAAAGCTACGAATATTAATTCTGGCGCCACTGCTTATCACATGAAACCGCAGCTTTCATACTGAATGTAAGTTTTATGATCTAAAACACTGAAAAATTAACATTCCCTAATGTAGCATCTGTTTGACGCCATTTCATGCTACGAACGAACATTTCTTTTAGAGATTTTGATGTGAGATTACTACAATATAGATAAGGCCCTTCCCAGATACCTGCAAAGTAAGTGCTGTACTCAGGCTTACACCAGGCTATTAGAGAATTCAGAATTATCATCGGATTCGATTCGATTCGGGTGATTCGTTTTCTACGGCATCTCAAAAAATTGTTCCTCCTGAATATAGCAGTAAACAACATCCGGTAGCATGGCCTCTGTTCGGAAGGATTTGAGGAGCGTGGAACCGCCTCTTAATTAATGTTGATTCCAGGTCGACTTTGGCCCACCAGTGAGCGTCCCAGCTGTGGGCAAATAGTAACCACCTAAATTAGAAACAAAACATGAAAATATAAAAATACATAAGAAAGATTTACTAGCAATACATTGTTTTGTGATGTCAACAAACACTCGTTGCCACTTTTGTGATGTTAACGAATACTCGTTGTCACTTCCGTAATGTAATGACTTTAAAATTGAAGATAGAACTATAGTGACACCGTTGAACAATACTGGTGTCAGACGTCTTTGAATACCACTCGCACAAATAGTACTTGCTCGATAATACTCGCTCGAATAGTAATCCGTATAGTGTTCCGAATAGATAAATAGTATAGTGAATAGAGTAGAGAATAGCGGTTCGTATAGTAATAGAGGATAGACTAGAAATGATGATCCGTATAGTAATAGATGATAGAATAGAAATAGCGGCCTTTTAGACGTTACGCTACTACCTACATATGTGTTTCTCCCATGGTCATGTGATCCACTTAATTCAATAATGGGGTCGCCTATGTTTGCTCACGGGCGATCTATGTTCAAACTCCAGTGTTGGCAGCGACACTTTATTCCTATATAACACATTGTCATAGTAAAAAAAAATACTTACCAAAGTTTACAAAAATAAAATTTCGGCATTGAATGACCCATGTGGAGTTGATATGGCGTTAAACAAGCAAAACCAAACAAAACTTCTATCCTTATTTAAAGCAATAAAATATCCTTAGATTGTATTATTTTTTTAAAAAAGAAAATAAAGGTTTAGTGATACAAGTTTTACTAATTAAACCAAAGTTGGTGGGAGAATACATGGATTCATATCTTTCCCAAGCGTATTTGCCTGTAAGTGAATATAGCGAACTCAGCTGGAATTTGAAATCGGCTCTCCGATTTTCAATTTTGTGGTGTTATCAATTACACCACCCGCGTGTCTTATCTTTCAGCATTCGATATTCATACTGATCAAATTCGACATTGCTTAACCTCATGTAGGAAGTCGTCTTTCAACGTGATGTGCCCGTAAGCCCGGGCAAATGACCACCTAGCAACCAGCTATATATTCGCACGATCACTTTGCTTATATGTATATCATATATAAATAGGTGAACCAATGCACTTAGAATAAATAATAACCAATAATCGGCACATATATAAGCAGGCTCTCGAATAAGACGTTAAATTCTCTGATGTTATCACGCCTGCGGTCTATGATGTTATCGTTGCTTCGACTGTTAGACTGATTTCATTCATGTCTTTTCTCTTGAAATCACAAGTAAGCAAATCAACATGGAAGACGTAGGCTCGGATGAATAGTGTTCACAATTCTCTATTAGCGCAGATGGACTCCTCGTTTTCGTGTTTTTTTTTGTTTTTTTTTTTACTGAGTGGATGTCAGCTAAAATTTAATTCTCATTCACAGAGAAAGATTAGAAAAAATACACAGAATTTAAAACAAATATCAAATTATTAATCTGTAAAGTTTCATCTTTTAAGTCATCAGAAATTTCGTACTATAGTAAAAAAACAAACTCATTTGTGTCTGTTATTTACATTATTCGGACTATTATCCTCGTCTTTGTCGCCATATTTATCACGTTTCGGCCGTTGTACGCTCCGGCCTTCTTCAGGTGGTTGGAGCGTACAACGGCCGAAACGTTGTGATAAATATGGAGACAAAGATGAGGACAACAGTCCGAATAATGTAAATAATGTACATCATACCTCATCTCAGAAATATAGACAGTCTCCTTTGTGTCTACTATTACTACTACTACTATTACTAAATAAAGGACAACGTATGAAGTAAAACATACTCATTTGTGTCTATTACTACTACTACTAAATAAAGGATGATGTAACAGTCTACCTGATGGCGACTATCAGTTGCAATAAGCAGAGTCATTAAAAACATCTTCCTGTGTCTAGTCTATTTCTTGTACGAAAGCCAAAAGAAAATGAATAAAATTTCCTTTTAATCCAGAAATCATCTCAAATAAATCTACACTAAACCGGATATCAATGTAACTTATTCCTGCAATCACGTATTAATGAGCAGATGTAATCGCTATAACATTGTTTTCATACCCCAACCGAATTTATGGTATAAACCAGAATTTAGTCCATTAATTTTAGGATTCCAGACTCACGGATAACAAAATACACCCACTGAATTTGAATTTTTTCAGAAAAAAAAATCAAGCCTAGTACGCTAAGATCTTGAATTAAATTTTTATATTTTCTTTGTACTCACGGAAAGATTGTCTCAGTTTAAAAGATATATTGAAAAAGAATCCGGGTTTTCATTTATGTAATTATTATTTTAACTTTGCCTTGTCTACTACTTATGTAATATCGGTCGAGAACACAAAAATATTTATGGTACAAAATATTAATTCAACTGGTCAAGTTTCTTGCATTACAGCAGACCAAAGAGGAAAAAAAATGAAAGAAGGTAGAAAACAGAAAAAATATGCAAACCATGATAGAAAACTAAAATGTAGGCTGAACCTGAAGACGAAAATTTTTGAATAAACGGGAAATCTAAGAAAGAATCAAGTATTTCACAGAACATCTAGAATAATAGATTTATGTAGAACTGATTAAAACTATAATCCAGCCATTGTTCCCCTTCATCATTCTCCCTTCCTGACCTGATGATCTCGGCTCTCCATGACTTCCTTTCTTTCATAGCTCTTAGTAAATTTGTCTTCAGTATGTTCTCTGAGTGTCAAATTCACGAAGTCTTCTTTCCTTATTATATACTTCAGATTTTTAATTTGACTATAAGCGAAATTTTGATTCAAATTCGCTTGAAATTTCGTCGTGGTCTGCATGTTCATCCCATGGGATTATCAGCTGTAGAACCACATATCTGTTCTCAAATCTCTTCTTCATCTTTGGATATTATTGAGCATTCACTGCCATATAGGAGAACCGATATTACATAGCAGCTCTGCATTCTTCCTTTTGGTTTTAACTAAATTTGTTTCTTAATTCTTTGCTTGGATTTTGGATGGCAGTCTCTGCTATTCCAATCTGTCTTGAAAGTCGGTGTGGCATTTTCTCTCTCAGAAGACTTCCTAATTATTCTCTTACTTTTAGTTTCTTCAGTTCGTAAGTCGCATATTTGATTGGTCCTTTTGCTGACAATCAGACATTCTTAAATTAATGCTTAGTTTGTTTTCTAGCATCCTTTACTTTCTGTAGGTGTTCCTGTAGTTTACTTTCTGCGTCTCCAATCAAAACTGTGTCATCTTCATATGTCGTTATGATTGTGCTCGACAATAAAGAATACTATTTGGAAATCAAATTATGTCAGGGTCCCGTCACTTTAAAGGTTTAATAAATTAAGTGCGAACCAACGCCTTTATCCAGTGTGCCATGTGTCATTGTTCCAACGTTTTCTTTCCCTTCTTTAAACCAACATACTTTTATAAGTATAACTGAGACGACATCCAAAGCATACACTGTATAGACCTGACAATTATCTCTTATATATTAGCGATTTAGCTTTAGTCTAATTGACTAATGAAGGACACTAAGGAATGCTGAATCGCTGTGAAGTAATCAGGTTGACGCAATTAACACTACAATCTAAAGCTCCCCTAGTTGTGTTAAATAGTAGGGTAGACTGGTTTCTCTAGCATTGATGAGCAACCATTCTAGAGAAAGACAGATGGTTATATATATATATATATATATATATATATATATATATATATATATATATATATATATATATATATATATATATATATATATATATATATATATATATATATATATATATATATATATATATATATGAAGAAATGTGCTCTTAAGATGTGCTATATTTATGGGATAAAGTGCTCAATATCAGAGATAGAGCGTGTGTAAATATAAAAGTGTCCATTGAAGTCAACACTTAGAGGAAATATTCACAGGTTTGATTTAAGTAGGGTTTCTGAATTATTCTAATATATTTCTATAGTTAAATCTTACCTAGATGTTCAAACGGTTCTTTGTACCTTTCCTTGTCTAATACTTTTGCATAATCTATGACTTATAGGTAGATATAGTCTTCTGCAATTTTAATGCTCTTTTTGATATCAATGTGAGTATACATATTACATTTCTGCTCCCAGTGTATTTAACGAAACCACACTCTATGTCTCTTATTTCAGGTTTAATTCTGCGACGCGATCAATACCATCCGAATTCGTGTGATATTGTTCTGTTATATAGCGCATTTGTCTGATTGTCCAATGGAGTTCACATAAGTTTTTACCTGGCTTGTTACGCAGAGCTATTATAGTGGATATACTTACATATTTCTATATAGAAATACTATCGTATATTTCTTTTATTATTTCTGTAATTTTGCCAATGCCGAAAACATTTAAGGTTTCTAGAGTTTTTTTTTATTAACAATTTGGCCTTGCTGTTTGATGCTCTTTCATTTCTCCATTGTTGACTTCCCTTCAGACATCAATATTTCTGTTCCTTTTTAAAAAGAAGATATTGGGAAGTCTCAAAAGTGATTTGCTCTTAATCTCAAGTTAAAACATCAATGCAACTTACATACAAATAATAATTTCCTCGTGCGTCGTAGGCGACATCTCCGGTGTATTCTTTCTATGATTGAATTATTTTTCTTTTGCGATTATCAGCGTTCTCGCTTTTGATTGTATACCCACTACCAATTATTACTTTTGTAATCATTCATTCAATTTCTGCATGTTTTTCATTGAGACATTTCACATATGTTTGCTTGCATTTATTTTAAATTACTTTGTGTAATGTGGATATTCTAGCTAGACCATGCATTGTCATTGTTTGGTTGTCATAATGTATTGATTTTTTTTTTCTCTTAGCCAGTGCTCTGTTTTTCTTCCCTAGGTTTCTTTGGGATTATCTCATTTGCTAGGTTATTCAGCTTCTGTTAATGTGTTCTACTTTGAATTTGTATGCCCATTTAATTCATTGTATCTGCTTTTAACGCTGTCAGTATACATTTCTTTGTCATTTGGAATACTAAGTTATCTGTCGCCATTTCAATTTGACAGCTTCTTTGACCCCCATCATTTGACGCTAAAGTTGCATATCATTGGAAGTTAGTTGCTCCCGCAGACGACAGCTAGCTATATGCAAAGCTGAATCTCTTATTGAATGTTATACAGTTTCTTTGGGTTGTCTTTTCTCCTTCTGCTGTTTTACATGTCTAAAATCGTCTTCGAGATTTTTAAACCTGGTTTTGTTTACTACCAGTTTATTTGTCATGCATTAGAGCCATTTTCCTTCAGTCTCCTTGCGATCTAAACTTATCAACACTTTGCACAATCTCTCTCCTTCCCTAATCTGGTATAAGGGACTTCCATGACGTTTTAATTTCCTGGGATTTGCATTGAGGCTAGACGTTGTCCAGTAATCAGTAAAAGTATCCATTGTCTTCAACTGTGTTTTTTTTAATATACTTAACAGCATTGTTATATGCCAAGAAAATAAAGAAACCAGATAGTGGGAAGCCATGTTAAAATCAGTTACAATAGAATGAAATGCTGTAATATTGAAGAGATTTGCACTTGATCTAAAGATAAAAGCACCAATTAAACTTCAGTAGGTAAATAATGAATAAATAACAGGGGTTGCAGTTTGTTCAATATTCTGGAATCATAAATTCTATTGGAAGGAAGATATATTAATTACGTTTTATTCCTACTAAAATATGATTTGGATGATTTTAAACATCATTTTCCTTGTGTCTCAACAGACAACACAAAATGGTAATTTTATCTATTACTGAACAAATATCAAGATATTTAGCAATTTCTAAGTATCATTTTTTTTTACATTTTTTATATTTAACAATATTTCATTCTATTTTCTGAGCTTAAATTCTGAATCATTGGCATATATCTATGTTTTGAAAGAAAATTGTTTAGGATGAAGTAACAGAATAAAAGAAACGGTAAAGAGAAACATCCAATTAAGATGATGTAAAAAAAAAAACTTAGAGAAAGAGGACAACGACGAAAGTGAACAAACTGACAACAAATCAAGCGTTAAAAAAACATGATGGTATTCGCTAAATACAATCCAGGATAGAATAGAGAAAAGTAAAGAAAATTAATCAGGCGAGGATAAGGAAAGAAAGGAAAATGTCAAAAAATAATGCCCGAAAGGACTCGATGCAAATAAAAAGAATAATGGAAAATAATACCGAATGTCTGTTAGTAACTAAAAGATGAAACTTACAAGATCTTAAAGAATGTGGCTAAATAAACATACTTAGTATGAGAGTTAACATGTAAAGGTCGAAGGTGAATGTCTGTCTTCTGTGATTTTCAGCTTCTCTTCTTTTCAATGTGTTCCCATGTTTTCCAGTTCCAGTAACGTGATTAATATAGTTAAGTGTCTTTGATTTTTGCTTGGCACTACGATGTCCGTCCATTTTAAACTTCTTTGTGTAGAAGTGAAGTTTTTGCTAAAAGCTGATCAATAGGAAGGAAAAAGAGACAAGGTGGACGAAAAGGAGCCTTTATTAAATATTAGGAGTTCTTCTTTTACAATGATGCTCACACTGTACACGGCCCAAGAGACACTCAAAGTAGAGTGTTACAGAGAAAGATAACCACAGCAAGCAAAATGGAAATTCCATCAGAATTACAAAAAAACATTTTAGAAGGAATCGGAAACCCAATCCTAAACAAGACAAAAGGAATAAACATCATGATCAAAAAATGAAACTAAAAGTGAAACTATATACTTCTATGGAGGAAAAAAGTAAATAAATAGTTAAAAATACGTTCCGAGATTTAACCGGAGATGTAAGAAGTATGGAGTTGCAGTAGATTTTACAAGGAATCGGAAACCCAATACTAAACAGGTAACAAGCGATAAACCTCTACCTCTGTTCAAAAGACGGGGGGAGGCGTGTAAGCTTAACGAGGGGCGAAACTAAATAAGAAATAATAACTGTTTTAGAAGAAAGTGTGTTTTTGAAAAAAAATATATTATGAATATAAGCCGGATGTTTCTGTATATTATCACAACGAATTGTAAGATCAATTGTGAGTTTAATCCATTTTAGTGTTTATCTTGATTAAGTGGAAACTGACCGTGAATAACAGAGCAGTACTAAATGAGAACAAGGTGAGATTCTCAAGAAATCGTCTGCGCAGCAAGAATAACCAACATGAGATATCCCTAGAAATCCCCAAATGTACATGAACAATCTAAGTCTGATATCTCTAGAAATCTTCAGCGTAACAAGAATAATTTAGGTGAGATATCCCTCTACATCGTCAGCGGAACAAGAACAATCTAGGTAAAATATCCCAAGAAATCCCCAGCGGAACAAGAAAAATGTAGGAGAGATATCTCTAGAAATATTCAGCGGAAGAAGAATAATCTAGATCAGTTATCCATCTAAAGTGACAATGGAAGAAAAATCTAAGTGATATAGTCCTACATTTCGTCAATGGAACATAATCAATCTAAGTAAGATATCCGAAGAAATCGTTAGCTTAAGAAGAACAATCTAGGTGAGATATCCGCAAAAATCGTTAGCTTAACAAGAACAATCTAGGTGAGATATCCGCAGAAATCGTTAGCTTAACAAGAACAATCTAGGTGAGATATCCGCAGAAATCGTTAGCTTAACAAGAACAATCTAGGTGAGATATCCGCAGAAAATCTAGGTTATCCGCAGAAATCGTTAGCAACAAGAACAATCTAGGTGAGATATCTGCAGAAATCGTTAGCTTAACAAGAACAATCTAGGCGAGATATCTGCAGAAATCGTTAGCTTAACAAGAACAATCTAGGTGAGATATCTGCAGAAATCGTTAGCTTAACAAGAACAATCTAGGTGAGATATCCGCAGAAATCGTTAGCTTAAGAAGAACAATCTAGATGAGATATCTGAGAAATCGTTAGCTTAACAAGAAATCGTTATCCGCAGAAATCGTTAGCTTAACAAGAACAATCTAGGTGAGATATCTGCGTTAGAAAATCGTTATCCGCAGAAATCGTTAGCTTAACAAGAACAATCTAGGTGAGATATCCGCAGAAATCGTTAGATAAGGACAATCTAGGTGAGATATCCGCAAAATCGTTAGCTTAACAAGAACAATCTAGGTGAGATATCCGCAGCGTTAGAAAAGAACAATCGTATCTGCAGAAATCGTTAAACAAGAACAATCTAGGTGAGATATCCAAAGAAATCGTCAATCTAGGTGAGATATCCAAAAGTTAGCTTAACAAGAACAATCTAGGTGAGATATCCGCAGAAATCGTTAGCTTAACAAGAACAATCTAGGTGAGATATCTGCAGAAATCGTTAGCTTAACAAGAACAATCTAGGCGAGATATCTGCAGAAATCGTTAGCTTAACAAGAACAATCTAGATGAGATATCCGCAGAAATCGTTAGCTTAACAAGAACAATCTAGGTGAGATATCCGCAGAAATCGTTAGCTTAACAAGAACAATCTAGGTGAGATATCCGCAGAAATCGTTAGCTTAACAAGAACAATCTAGGTGAGATATCTGCAGAAATCGTTAGCTTAACAAGAACATTCTAGGTGAGATATCCGCAGAAATCGTTAGCTTAACAAGAACAATCTAGGTGAATATCCGCAGAAATCGTTAGTTAACAGATATCCAATCCGCAGAAATCGTTAGCTTAACAAGAACAATCTAGGTGAGATATCCGCAGAAATCGTTAGGGACAATGGTGAGATATCCAAATCGTTAGCTTAACAAGAAAATCTAGTTATATCCGCAGAAATCGTTAAACAAGAACAATCTAGGTGAGATATCTGCAGAAATCGTTAGCTTAACAAGAACAATCTAGGTGAGATATCCAAAGAAATCGTTAGCTTAACAAGAACAATCTAGGTGAGATATCTGCAGAAATCGTTAGCTTAACAAGAACATTCTAGAGATATCTGCAGAAATCGTTAGGATGAGATATCCGCAGAAATCGTTAGCTTAACAAGAACAATCTAGGTGAGATATCCGCAGAAATCGTTAAACAAGAACAATCTAGGTGAGATATCCGCAGAAATCGTTAGCTTAACAAGAACAATCTAGATGAGATATCTGCAGAAATCGTTAAACAACAAGAACATTCTAGGTGAGATATCCGCAGAAATCGTTAGCTTAACAAGAACAATCTAGGTGAGATATCCGCAGAAATCGTTAGCTTAACAAGGACAATCTAGGTGAGATATCCGCAGAAATCGTTAGCTTAACAAGAACAATCTAGGTGAGATATCCGCAGAAATCGTTAGCTTAACAAGGACAATCTAGGTGAGATATCCGCAGAAATCGTTAGCTTAACAAGAACAATCTAGGTGAGATATCCGCATCGTTAAACAAGAACAATCTAGGTGAGATATCTGCAGAAATCGTTAAACAAGAACAATCTAGGTGAGATATCCAAAGAAATCGTTAGCTTAACAAGAACAATCTAGGTGAGATATCCAAAGAAATCGTTAGCTTAACAAGAACAATCCAGGCGAGATATCTGCAGAAATCGTTAGCTTAACAAGAACAATCTAGATGAGATATCCGCAGAAATCGTTGGCTTAACAAGAACAATCTGGGTGAGATATCCGCAAAATCGTTAGCTTAACAAGAAAATCTAGGTGAGATATCCGCAAAATTGTTATTAACAAGAACAATCTAGGTGAGATATCCGCAGAAATCGTTAGCTTAACAAGAACAATCTAGGTGAGATATCTGCAGAAATCGTTAGAATTCTAAGATATCAAAATCGTTAGCTTAACAAGGACAATCTAGGTGAGATATCCGCAGAAATCCCAAGAACAATCTAGGTGAGATATCCGCAGAAATCGTTAGCTTAACAAGGACAATCTAGGTGAGATATCCGCAGAAATCGTTAGCTTAACAAGAACAATCTAGGTGAGATATCCGCAGAAATCGTTAGCTTAACAAGAACAATCTAGGTGAGATATCTGCAGAAATCGTTAGCTTAACAAGAACAATCTAGGTGAGATATCCAAAGAAATCGTTAGCTTAACAAGAACAATCTAGGTGAGATATCCAAAGAAATCGTTAGCTTAACAAGAACAATCTAGGTGAGATATCCAAAAGAAATCGTTATCAAGAACAATCTGGGTGAGATATCCAAAGAAATCGTTATTAACAAGAACAATCCAGGCGAGATATCTGCAGAAATCGTTAGCTTAACAAGAACAATCTAGAACATCCGCAACTTAACAAGAACAATCTAGGTGAGATATCCGCAGAAATCGTTAGCTTAACAAGAACAATCTGGGTGAGATATCCATCAGAAATCGTTAGCTTAACAAGAACAATCTAGGTGAGATATCTGCAGAAATCGTTAGCTTAACAAGAACAATCTAGGTGAGATATCTGCAGAAATCGTTAACTTAACAAGAACAATCTATGTGAGATATCCAAAGAAATCGTTAGGTTAACAAGAACAATCTATGTGCGATATCCAAAGAAATCGTTAGGTTAACAAGAACAATCTAGGTGAAATATCCAAAGAAATCCTCATCGGAATAAAAACAATCCAGGAAAAAAATCTCAAGAAATCATGAGCAGTAAAATATCAATCTATGTGAGATGTTCCTAGACATCATCATCGGAATAAGAACAATATGGGTGAGATGTCCCTAGATATTCCCAGGAGGAAAAATAAAAATCTAGGTGGGATAACCTTAGAAATTATCTGCGCAACAAGAAAAATCTAGATGAGATGCTGCTAGACCCGTTAACGGAAGAGAACAATGGATATGATATAGCAGTATAACTCGTCAGTGTAACATGAACAATCTAGGTGAGAAATACTTAAAGAAACTTCAGCGGAACAAAAACAGCGCAGGTGAGATATTTCCATCAGGAAAAGAAAAACAATCTAGGTGAGAATTCTACAGCGGAAAAGAACAAGCTAGGTGAGATATCTCCAGAAATCTTCAAAGGAACAAGAACAATCTAGGTGAGATATCCCATGAAATCTTCAGAGGTACAGGTCAATCTAGGAGAGATATCCCTAGAAATCTTCAGAGGAACAAGAACAATCTAGGTGAGATATCACTAGAAATCTTCAGAGGAACAAGAACAATCTGGGTGAGATATCCCTAGAAATCTTCAAAGGAACAAGAACAATCTAGGTGAGATATCCCTAGAAATCTACAGAGGAAGAAGAACAATCTAAGTGAGATATCCCTAGAAAATTTCAGAGGAACTCGAACAATCTCGGTCACGTATCCCTAGAAAACTTCAGCAGAACAAGAACAATCTAGGTCAGGTATCCTTACACTTCTTCAGCGGAACTTCTAGGTGAGATATCCCTAGAAATCTTCGGAGGAAGAAGAACAATCTAGGTGAGATATCCCTAGAAATCTTCAGAGGAACAAGAACAATCTAGGTGAGATATCCCTTGAAAACTTCAGCGGAACAAGAACAATCTATTTCACGTATCCCTAGAAATCTTCAGCTGAAAAAGAACAATCTTGGTGAGAAATCCCTAGAAATCTTCAGCGGAACAATTTCAATCTAGGTGAGATATCCCTAGAAATCTTCATATTTAGCGGGACAAGAACAATATAGCTACGATATCCCTAATAATCTTCAGATTAACAACTATATCACTGAAATATCTGTAGATTCTTCAGCGGATTGTGAATATTCTATCATAATATATTTCAAATTTACGTGATCAAGTAAACAACAAATGCGTGGCAAATCGTCCTCATGCTAGTGATGGAAATAAGAAAAATATGACAAAATAAAAAATGTTAAATGTGAAGAAATGGGGCAAAAACGATGTCAATGATGAAATGTAAAAAAAAAGATAGAAATATTGAATGAAAGAACATTCGTAATGTTGAAGCAAACGAAGATTAAAAAGAATGCAAGCAGAAAGCATTACGAGTAAACAAAGGCGAAATTATAAATACAAAAAGCAAGAAAGACGAGACGCAATTTGATGAAAAGACATAAGAAAAAACGTTCCATTAGATGTGTAATGGCGGAAAAGAAAGAAAAAATCGTGAAAATACAATAAAAAATAATTATGCTGCGGAAGAAAAGAATCCCTAAAAAGTGATTAACCATAGAAATGAATTCAGTCAGTTATGAGCCATACGTTATAAACGCTTAGGCGATCATGTAGCTTTCGATACCTGACTGACGATGCAGATTTTTTCCTCAATAGGTTGACATTTCTTTCTGCGGTAAACCAGTTGCTATCCAAGGCTGGTCTGTCCTATTTACCCATAGGTGGGGGGAGAAAAATAGGATTCATACCTTTCCCAAGAGTGTTATCACGTAAATGAATGTAATGGATTTGACTGGAATTCGAACTCGGCTCTACGATTCCTCAATCCAAGCCGTTATCAATTAAGCACAACGTTCATTTAATCCGTGTAAGATACGCCGCTATCCATTATTACACCTTGCCTTCTCAGAAATATATTGGAAAAGAGTAAAACAAGAAGTAGTAAATAAGTCAAAAAAATATTAAAACTAACAAAATATATAATAAATAGAAATTATTGCGAAAAATAAAAGAAATAAAATTGTGTAATGGAAGATATAAAACTGGAAACGAAAGTTTAGCATACGAGATGAATGTAAAACAAAAAAAGATGCTTTGTTCACGGAAGAAATACAAGAAACAAAAGAATTGGAAGATTATTCCATGAATGTCAATCCAGAAAAGAAATACATGTAAGATAATCAGGAGCAATGCAAAAGCTGCGATGAATAAGAAACAAAACAAACGAACATTGAGCTGCGTAACATTAACTTACATGTCGTATGAAGAGGAAATACAGACGGAAAACAAAATGAAAAACACAAATCATTAATAAAATCAGTACAAAATTATTAAACATCAAAACGTCCCCGGCGTATCTTACACGCAGTAAAGGAACGTTGCGGTTAACCACTCGCCTGTTAGAAATATCCCTATTTCTTCTGCTATGCATATCCAAATTTATATCTGATCTCCAGCTAAACGAATGAGAATAGTGATAACATATACGCAAAGAATTAAGAAAGATTTAAAGAAGCAAAGAACTATGTCGAAAACATGATAACCATTCCTTATTTTGTCTGCATGTTTAACTTATTATTTCTTCTTGTTTGGCATCATTCGTTCTCAAGTGGTTGGAATTTCAAAATCCATATTGAAAGGTCTCCTTGAAGTCACTATTGTTTTCCCGTAGCCTTCAGTTTCGAAGAAAATCCAGCCACATATTTGACACATAATATCAGACGATACATCGTAACCTAATAAAGATATATTTAATAATATCAATTTAATTAAAAAGATACTTCTTCAGTAAATCAATCTTTAGTGCGGGTGAAAACGCTTCATTGCAATGGATAGGTTTGACAATGATGTAAAAAGATTATCTGAAAATGAGAATAACCAGCTACCTAAATTAATGTCCTTATGCTTCCAATATTTTCTTTCCCTTCTTTAAACAAACCTACTTTTATAAGTATAAATGAGAAGACATCCAAAGCATACACGATATAGATCAGGCAATTAACTCTTATATATTAGTGATTAGCTTTAGTCTAATTGACTGATGAAGAACACTAAGAAATGTCGAATCGGTGTGAAGTAATCAGGTTGACGCAATTAACTCTATAATCTAACACTCCTCTATCACATTTGCCCCAGTTTGTTAAATAGTAGGGTAGACTGGGTTCTTTAGCATTGAGGAGGAACCATTCTAGAGAAAGACATATGATATATATATATATATATATATATATATATATATATATATATATATATATGTACTGTTTTAGCTGTCTGAATCATCTTCCAGAAGCGAGAGCAAGATCTAAAATGTCAGCCAATCTAATAGTGATCTCATCTGACAATCCTCACACGTGCTCCATATGTGGCCTCCTTTGTAAATCACTAGCGAGTCTTAAATGCCACTTAAGATTATCGCAGAAAATTTCATAATTGAATCAAGTAAGCTGTCAGATCCTCATACGTCGAAACCGACGGGAGAGAGTCCATTATATATATATATATATATATATATATATATATATATATATATATATATATATATATATGAAGAAATATTCTCTCATGGTTTGCTATATTTATGGGATAATGTGCTCTATATCAGATATAGTGCGTGTGTAATTATAAAAGTGAACATTGGAATAAACACTTAGAGGCGGCAGACTGTTTTTTATGCTAGACGCAATCGTCAGGTCACCACGATTTCGTCTAGCATGAAAAGAGCCTGTCCCTGTAAGTGTTTACTAATATTCACTTTATATATATATATATATATATATATATATATATATATATATATATATATATATATATATATATATGTGTGTGTGTGTGTGTGTGTGTGTGTGTGTGTGTGTGTGCGTGCGTGTGTGTGTGTGTGTGTGTGTGTGTGATTTCAAAATTGCTTGGAAAGCAGTAGAAAAAACTACAAGACTTAAACAAAAATAAGTGTCCATTTACTGGTTACATTTAAAAGACGTCGAATTCAATTTTTCATTGTCTACTTTGAAATGAACATAATAATTTAGTAAAAGCAGCTTAGATTAACTTACTAAATGTCTCTGTTGTGAGATTACAAGGGGGGGTCAAATTAATTCATTAGTGGATTTGTTTCCCTTTTGAATTTGCTGAGCATCGCAAATCGCTTTTCACCCAAAACTTTTTATTACACAACCAACTCTAATGATAAGTCATTTGAAAATAGATTTAGAAGTAAAGGAGTACATAAATTTAGGTTACCGATTAATCGATTGCTCTTCATATATAAACATGTGTCTTAGTATTTTGTTTTAAAAGAATAAAATAAGTGGAGATGTAATTTTGGATGCTTTTAACAAATCAGAAAATTTAATCCATTTCAAATCTCTTATTAATTGGTAAAAAAAATTAACTTCCTAATTGAACTCGATTTTTCATTGGTAAGAAACAAATTATCCGTGTTTCAATGATTGGACATTTGAATAAATTTAAAATGTCCAAAAAGAAAGCAGATTCATCTGTTATATAGAATGTACACTTACACTTTATATGATTGTAACACATAGTTGCCAGTTTCATTCGGCACAATCAAATATACGTTTTTATATCATTATAAATTTTTACTTGTTGATGTTTTATTTATGAAGTTAGTTATGGAAAGGAATTTTAGAGAAAGTGATAACGACTTGACGAAAATATTGGGAATAAAGGGGAAAAATATATATATATAAAGTAAAAAATGTATATATTGTTAATAGTTAATTTAAAAAAAATCGAAAAATATAAAGACTTATCATCGATGAAATAAACTAGTACAAAATGTTATTTTTTTTTTTATACTTTTCCATTTTTTCCAAAAAAGTTGTTGAGTATTGTTCTAGATGTTGTGGATGAACTGGCTGAATCTCTCAGTCATTTTCAAGGACCAATGTGTTCTCAGATATTTGGTAGTTAGAAAATCATTTGTTGGGGGAACCTGGAAATTTGAAATAATTTAGCGTAATGTCACGTCTATGGATATTTAGGAATGAAACTGAACAAAATGAATGTGATTTATATATTTATTTTATTTTATTCATGTCTTTTTATTATGTATTTTTCTCATACTAATAAAATATATGCGCACATTAATTGTAACACATGGACTACAAAATACTGTCTATATTAATAGCTTGTAGAGTTTGGAGTTTTCCTTGCATTTGGTGTTGTAGTCTATTTTGATAATATCTATTAAAATATGTCTTCTATTTATATCAGGTCATCCCATAAGTTCTGTCCGAATTTTAACTTTGTTAAAATGAATGAAATTTAAAGAGTAATTTATAATGTC
This sequence comes from Acanthosepion pharaonis, assembly GCA_903632075.3. Lineage (NCBI taxonomy): Eukaryota > Metazoa > Mollusca > Cephalopoda > Sepiida > Sepiidae > Acanthosepion > Acanthosepion pharaonis. The sequence continues at coordinate 1,525,431 of CAHIKZ030005098.1, read as the reverse complement.
TAATTGAGCTGGACATTATTTTTATGTTTAGATGCATTTAAACTGATCAAATTTTATTTCAGAGAACAAACAAATTAAATTAACACATCCTTATCCTTGCTCAGCAATCCATTCACACAAAATTATGGCCATTCAAGGCTCTCCACAACTTGTCTCTTTTAACTCTAAGCACAATTTGATTCATTTCCATAGCTCGTTTTCCCTACTCTCTCCTATGTTAAATTGCTCTCTTTTCCGTTTAAAACATCCTTCTGTTAAAATGATTATGAATTTTCAAAAATGCCTTTTCTCATAATGTGTCTCAGGATTTTTATCTCTGGATACTCCATCATAACCTTGTCAAAAACAACTTGACTAGAATTCGAATAGAGCCTTCTACATAGAAATTTATGGTTTCTTTAAAGGAGGCAACTGAATGATTTGCTGATATGTTAAATTACATTGGTGTATTACATTTCTTAGTTTATTGGTGAGATGAAATGTGACGTCGTTCAAGGTTACCTTAATTCCCATGTCAAAATCTAGCAATTTAAATCTTACGTAATATCTATTTCGATTTGTTGCACATTTCGACTATGACAGTTGGCAAGAAAGAAAGAATTCTTCTGTTATGAGAGTGAAGAAACAATGAAAATACCTGAGATATTAATAATGTCAGATATGAATGATCGACAGATAGATATCATCAATCACTACCATAAATCGGAATTAGTTCACAATAGAGATTTATGGATTAGGAAAGATTATGGTAGCTTTTATGTAACCCTGAATAGTTGTGATGCAACAGAATATTGCAACTTTGCCGGGTCAGTTTCCTATCTTAATTAATGAAAAGAGTAGATATGAGGTAATATAGGCATGAAAACGTTGTGGTTCATCCTGATGGCCTTATTTCAGGAGTATAGGTAAAATCAACGAAGAAGAAATACTTATATATTGAAACTTGTAATTTTGTACATTATTTACATTATTCAGACTATTGTCCTCATCTTTGTCGCCATATTTATTACAACGTTTCGGCCGTTGTACGCTCCGGGTTTCTTCAGGTAGCTGGAATATCGAACTGAACTTTTTCTTTCGCAAACTGGTGTAGACTGTTTTAGTTCCACGTGCCATGTTTAATGGATGTCAGTTATCAGTTATCTCCTGTCAACGCCTTTATCCACTGTGCCATTTGTCCTTGAGGACACGTAGCACAATGGAAAAAGGCGTGTGTTACATCCAGTGAGAGGAACCAAACAGTGTGAGTTCAATACCCGTTTAAGGCAGTGGAGAACATTTAGAGGGGAATTAACAATGTAAAAGAATTAAAAGATAACATGTAATGTGCATAATACCTCATCTCAGAAATATAGACAGGTATTGTAAGTTTGTGATTTACAGTAAAGTTCTCGCCGTATAAGGACCGGGGCAACTCAAGCTACAGGGTTACGTTAAGAAGCAGTTTATACGGATAGAATTGGAAGATAATCGTTAACTCTAGACTTGAAGAGATTAAAATTGATGTGATCGCGGAAACATCATCTTTGGAGTCTGTTCCACAGATCATCATTTCGCGGGAAACGGCTGTTCGAGTGGAACTCACTTCTCAACAATGAAATATGGAGGGAATATTGGTGGACTGCTACACTTCAAATGACATGACAGGTCATCGACCTGAAGCGTAGTCCTGACGGAACCAAGGAATATAGTTCGTCGGAGCACTTTCCATGGAAGTAGCTTGAGAGCAGAGAGCGGCTCACCGCATTCCGTTTGTGAGGGAGAGGTTATGGAGTCACCCACAATATAAGAAGATAAACATACCTCTCTGAATAATTTATGAAATTGTGACGTGCTTGTAAAATCTGCTATATAATTATACAATAAAACTAAACAATGGATTTGAAGTTGGTGTAAAGAATCGTAGCCCGTAAGTAGAAACTGACGAAACAAGTACAAGTTCCAGTGGAGCATTAACTTAAGCGAAAATACTCTTGACAATGTATGAATCTATTTATTCTCCCACAAGTTATCGGTTAAAAAGTACGGCTGGCAAGAAGTTTCGTCGTCTATACTGCCTTGTGTGATACAAACGTGGGCGAATGATCCGTAAAAAGAATGGACCATGACGCCCTGTCGTTTCCAAAACTTGTGTTTGTTTTAATCATTGTTCTAATCAAGGGGACTGCATTATTTTATGTCACGGCTAGAAGGAAAGGGTCAGTTCCTTTCTTCAAGACGACATTCGAGGTAGATTTTTTTTGTTTTGTTTTTTAATTAACAACTTCTAATATTTGCTTAGAATGTACAAGTCAGTAAGTTATTTGAATTTAAAGATTTTCATTCTCCTAGACTAATTGACAACCAAACTTATATCGCTATTTGCATTACTATTTACCCATAGCTAAAGGGAAGTGATGGTCAGAAGTGTATAATCACATTAGTTAATGCAATGAACTCGACTGTAATTCGAACTCTAGTGTATGGAAAACACTGAATTAAAATGTAATTATAATTATGTAGTCCTTGAGATGAGAATATTATACAACCACAGAAAACATTAAATCGCTCCAAATTATCACGGGGTTTCTTTCTTGATTTTAATGATCTCATCTGAGGTTAAATAAAGAAGAACTAAACTGTGAAATTTACACTAGGAAGTCGAAAAGTATATAGATTCTAAGGATTTCCTATTCTAAAGAAAGCAACAGATTTATCCGTACATGTAATTTGATTTTTTTCTTTTCTTTTAGTTAAACTACTTTGAAATTGTTGCCAGAAACTTGAAACTCATAAGAATTGCAAGTTTATATTTAATGTTTTCATATCGATTTTTTTCCCACATGCAAAACTGACGTTATTGAAGTCACCGGGAATACATAAAAACTGATGGTTTGTGAAAGTTGGTTAAATAAAATGTTTTGAATAGTGCATTTGTTAGATGTCAGCTGTTCCCAAATAGTGTGGTGTACATCATAGATGCGGCGGAAGAGGTTAGCAGGTGAGGCGGAAGAGGTTAGCAGGTGAGGAGGAAGAGGATAGCAGGTGAGGCGGAAGAGGTTAGCAGGTGAGGCGGAAGAGGTTAGCAGGTGAGGCGGAAGAGGATAGCTGGTGAGGCGGAAGAGGTTAGCAGGTGAGGCGGAAGAGGATGGCTGCTGAGGCGGAAGAGGATACCAGATGAGGCGGAAGAGGATAGCTGGTGAGGCGGAAGAGGATATCAGATGAGGCGGAAGAGGATAGCAGGTGAGGCGGAAGAGGATAAAAGATTAGACGGAAGAGGATAGCTGGTGAGGCGGAAGAGGATACAAGATGAGGCGGAAGAGGATAGCAGGTGAGGCGGAAGAGGATACAAGATGAGGCGGAAGAGCATAGCAGGTGAGGCGGAAGAGGATACAAGATGAGGCGGAAGAGCATAGCAGGTGAGGCGGAAAAGGATACAAGATGAGGCGGAAGAAGATAGCAGGTGAGGCGGAAGAGGATGGCTGGTAAGGCGGAAGAGGATAGCTGGTGAGGCGGAAGAGGATGGCTAGTAAGGCGGAAGAGGATAGCAGTTGAGGCGGAAGAGGATAGCAGGGAGGCGGAAGAGGATAGCAGGTGAGGCGGAAGAGGATAGCTGGTCAGTGATAATATTCTGACTTCGAATCCGCAGTTATCTCCCTTTATCCCTCTCGAAAGTTTTTTTTAATGTGCATGTTATCACATAATATATGCCGCCCAGAAAAATGAAAAAAAAAAATGTTTGTTAAATTCTGTTTTCTGTATTTATCCCAAACTGTGAGATGACCGAGAACTTTTGAACGGCTAATATCCGTTATGACCTACAATCGTTTCTAATTTCCATTTCTACAGGATTATAATTAAGTATGTAACCCATTAGAGTTAATATTTAATCTAGAGAAAATGTGATCTTAAATATACACGTATAAATCGTCTGGAAACTTAAATATGTTTAACATATCCAAAGACTTCTGCACCGTACTGTACTTATGTTCAGATTGTTTCTTTTTACAGAATTTGGGTAATTGCACTTCTAATTTGTACTCTATGATTAAGGATTGGAGTACGATCGAATACAATCTAATTGTAGAAGCCAGATACCGTTCAAGATGATGCAAATTAACTAAAGACGAATTTTCTCATGAAGGAGGAAAAAAAGCTAAACAAAAGATAGTGTTTCAATAATGTGAACGTATTTTGCGATATTCATCGTTTCTTTTTGGCCTGAAAGAAGAGAAGTAAAAACTAAAATTAGGCTCCGAGGTAGATGAGTGAAAATCTGACAAGTAAATGAAAGGACTGATCGATAAGTGATATTTTTTTATTTTTTTAATGAAGAATAGGAAGCAATATCTTTTAGACGGGCAATCAGACGAATGAGAGCAAAAAGAGAAGGCTTACAATCAAATGGAGATGACAATACTGATACATATCTGATCACAAATTGTAAGCAGTTACTTAAGCTCTCACGAGGAGGATTGGTGAAAACTTTTTGAAATTCATGCATGGTACGATTTTTGTAAGAGCTCAAACCAGATTTCTTATATAAATCTCACAATTAATACTCAATAATTGCTTTTCAATTTTTGTACAAAATATATGTAAGTGAAATTCTAGTAAATAATTAACCAATATAGGTAATTAAATGATACATTATACAGTCGCTGAAGTCATCTACATTTAAACACACACACAGATATATATATATATATATATATATATATATATATATATATATATGTGTGTGTGTGTGTGTGTGTGTGTGTGTGCGTGTGTGTGTGTGTGCGTGTCTTTGTGTGTGTGTGTGTGTGTGTGTGTGTGTGCATGCGTATAGCGCAACAAATATTAATTATTCAGCATGCCTTTCCCTAATCGGAATTTTGCTGATATCCTTTCATAAATTTAACAATGGTCATATAATAACGTTTTCCTATCAAAACCTGACGATTGGTCAGTATTCATTTGACAAAAAGCATGCACGGCATTTACTTTTCATCAGATAGTTACTTCTTTCTTTTTAATTCGTTGCATGAACATTAAAAAATGAATGTAGTTATCTGCTGTAATAAGACAATTGAATGGCTCAACGCAATTCCCTTACCAGAATATACCAAGCAGTTCCATTGGAATGCTCTCTAGAACTTTTATCTTTATTAAGCAGTTTACTTCCTAGTTTCGAAATCCATCCGTTTTCTATCGCACTTGGCCAGTCTCGAGATTTGTTTTGTAAAAATACAAGTTTGTGACACAAGGCCGAAAAACGTGGAGTTTGAGATGAGGTTTCATCACCACTATCCTATACCTATCTAATCCGATTCGTGACCCATTCACTCGTTACAATTTAACACATTCACCAAAAGAACTTGTCTATCATCAATCAATCCCCCATTTACCATATTACCTGATACACTCAGGGGACCTACAAATACGAACCCCATGACATGAAAAATTGGAAAAGTTCGTTATATTTTTCACAAAAAAATTGGCGTTTCGCCAATCTCTGTTGAAAACGTCTGCTCAAGAAATAATATGTTCAACATTCATAAATCTTACCTATAGTTTCGACTGTAGCTATGCTTATCGACCATAATTACAATTTCTGTGTGAGAGTAGATGATCTGATGTAATCACCATTTTTTGTCAAGGACAATACACTCAAATGCTCAGTCACGATGATTAGAGACTTTTTGGTAGCTCAAACATTGACGGCATCGGAACAATTTCATCTATATCCATCCACTCAAAAGGCTAGGTCGACTTGTGGTGTGGTTTTCAGGTATTTTCTCACACGATGGTATACGCTTGGGATCGAATCCCATACTGAGAACTTCAAGAAATCAACTTCCTGACAAATCAATGGATAATTTAAAACAAGGGTTATATGATCCGAACGCCAAATCTCAAACCATTCCGCCACGTGTCCATACTTTATATTCTTATATAAGCCGTAATTAAGACAGATTGATAGAAAGAGAAATAGATAGATGAAAAGATAAAAAGCAGAGAAAAGAAACAAAGATAAATACATAAGTAGAAAAAAAATAGATAGATATATAGATAGATAGATAGATATAAAGTGAAATACATAGGGGGAGAGAGGAATAGAAAGTGAAATGCATAGAAACTGAAATGGGCAGATAGAAACTGAGATAAATAGATAGATAGATAGATAGATAGTCAGATAGATAGATAGATACTGAAAGCCGTAACTCTGATAGATAGATAGATACAAAGGTAAATAGATAGATAAAGAGATAGATAGAAAGACAGTTAAAAGGGACACATATAAATACCAATTATCAATTATGGAATATTACAATGGGCAGACTTTCCTAATTTGATAAGATTCGTTTCGTCAGTTATGTAGCACTTATTAACGAACGTAGTCGTTCTTGACTTACGATTAAACAACAGAATAAGTGGCAACATTTAATTTATTAAGAAATTGGGAGTTCTGCTAATCCTATTATTGGTCAAAATGTCTTGAATCTCTCTTCATCTCCAGTTCCTATCCCACGAACGCAGGTGTTCCCCAAGGCTCCATTCTTGGCCCCACTATTTTCCTTATTTTGATCAACAACCTTCCTGACGCCATAGATTCCCAAGTTGGCATCTTCGCGGACGACACTACAATTTACTCCTGCCTCAAAAACATATCTAGTGTCGATGACAAAACTAACCTTGCCGCTCGTCTTGAATTAGACCTCCAATCGGTTGTTAATTGGGGCAAGAATTGGCTGGTCAACTTATGGCCTCAAAAACTAAACAGCTCTCTGTTAATCACCATAGAGATCCTTCCCTGTCTACCATTAGAATGTCTGATGCTCAACTTCTTGAGAGCAACTGTCTGCTTTGTCTCACGTTGACTGCTGACCTGAGATGGAACAAATACGTTGAATCCATTGCTTCTTCCACTGCGAGGAAAGTTAGCTAATTGTGCCGCGTCAGGAAATGTTTCTCCCCGGAATAGATACTTCAAATCTACAAATCAACCATTCGCCCTTGCATGGAGTATTACTGCCATATAGGGTCTGGTGTACCTTCTGTTTACCTCGGGGTTCTCGACAAGATCCAGAGGCGGATATGTAATATAATTGGCCCTGATCTGGCATCTCGTCTACAGTCGCTCTCTCACAGACGCTACGTCGCCTCTCTCTGTCTTTTCTACAAATATTTTCATGGTAATTGTTCCGATGAGCTGCTTTCACTGGTTCCCAGACTTCATGAATTCAAGCGCCCTACGAGGCTGGCATCCCGCTCTCACACACTTTCACTGTAGGTACTTTTTAAATGTATCCGTCTCTTCTACTCCAATAGCTTCATATCTCGCACCTCTCGCCTGTGGAACACCCTTCCTTATCACTGTTTCCCTGAGAGTTATAATCTTCAACTATTCAAATGTAATGTCAATCGACATCTCCAGTTACCTTGATCTATCCACTATCCCTCTCCTCATCATTTCTTCTGTCACTCCTATCTGATCTCGCTCCAAATCTTCTGCAACCCCCCTGCATCCTAGTGGCTTCCCGCCTTGCTCGGGGCGTAATGCTTAAAAAAAAAAAAAAAAAAGTTGTCTGAGCTTGAACTATCAATCCTCTCGCACGGACTGGATTTTTGTATTCTCCCCACACATATTAAGCGAGAGGAGGTATATCGGAGTTTGAGGTTTTGTTCGCACAGCTAGCTAAACTCCAACCTGATTCTGCTAGCAAAATCAGCGACCTCAATGCAAAGTTGAATAATATAGCACATTGTTACACAGGTACGCCTGTTTCACATAATGAATTGAAGTGGAACGAGGTGTAATTTCAGGTAATTAAAACTCTTCGTAATAATAAAGCCTTGGTAATTACGAAACCCGACAAAGGTTCTGGTGTCGTTATCCTTGACCATCAGGATTATGCTAACAAGATAATGACAATTCTTGGGGATTTCTTTAAACTTGTCCGGTTAGGCCCAATAGATAAATTTGATTCTACATTATCTATTGAGGCCAAGTTCAAAAAACGCCCAGTTAATGGGTATAAAGTAGAAAACTTCCACTGATATTTCAAATTCGATTAGACTCTCGGGCTGCATTCGTCCTTGTCTCTATGGCTTACATAAAACTCATAAAATTTGGACAAAATTGGGATCTCTTCTATATATGATTGGATCTTCTCAACACAGTGTGGTTAAATGGCTTTCGCCTATACTGCAACCGGTTTTGGAGCAGTATAACTCTGTATTAAATATTCATTTGAATTCACCCATTTTCTGCAGTGTTATTTGCCTACGGATAACTTTATGTGTTCATAAGATATCTCCAGTTTATTTACATGCGTTCCACTGGCTGAGATTATCGATATATGTGACGATGCCCTATATCCTAGTCAATTGTCTCCGCCTGTTATTCCGGAAGACGTGTTTGTTGAACCGATGAAATTTGCCACGATATCAGTTGAGTTCAGTTTCGACGGTATCATGTACAGTCAGGTTGATGGTGTTTCGATGGGTTTCCCTTTGGGGCCCATCTTAGTAAACATCATTGTTGGGTTCCAAGAAGAGAGTGAACTACTAAAATCTGATAAATCTGAGGTTTATTTCCGTTATGTTGATGACATTTATTGTCTCTTCGATAAAGAGATTAAAGGGGACTAATTTCTTAGGTCCCTTAACAATATACATCCGGGCTTGAAATTTACACAGGAAAAGTAGGTCGATTCATCTATTCCCTTTCACGATGTACTCGTCAGCAGATCTACGTCAGGTTTTATTTCTGTTGTTTACCGTAAACCGAGGTTTACTGGTTTGTATATCCGTTGGAATTCCTTTTGTCCCAGGAAACGCAGAATTAATCTAATTAAGACACTTACTCATAGGGCTCTTATGATCTGTTCGGACATCAAGTAGGATGATGAACTCAGGTTTATACTTCTACTCTCTGTAACCATGCCTACCCATTGAGCAATTATTAAGAAAAAAATTGCTGAATTTAACAAATTCAAACCTGCTATAATAAAAAGATGTCCTCTGTATATCCGCCTTCCTTGTCTAGGTAGTATCAGCGATAGGTTTGCCAAGCAGGTTTCTACCGCAGTTAGACATTGTTACTTTGCCGCTAACACTAGTGTTGTTTTCTCTGCCAGGCCTGTCCTTCCATCTATACGTAAGGATGTTCGCCCACCACATTATAACAGTTCATTAATTTATTCCTTTAAATCTAGTTGCGGTTCGCACTACAAAGGCCGGATGTTAGAATAAAACAACACGTTCCAGTGAAAATCCGTAACCGGAAGTACATTGCCTCAGACGTTCTGACCAATACCTATGGGTCTTCCATCGCAGAACACCTTAAAATAAAAGCCATAATTGTGATCTTAGTTTTAGTGCTGACGCTTTTACAATCCTTAGCAAGTCCCACTCAAATTACCGCCTAAAAATGTTGGAGGCCATCTTTATTCTATCTTTAAAGCCTTCTCTTTGTAAACAGAATGTCTTTATATTAGGCCTCCAACTAATTACCATTTAATTTTTTCCCACCAATAAACTTTGTCCATTGTTCTTTTTTTAATTATATAATTTACTCTATTTACCTGGATTTAGCTCTGTTGGGCGAGGTAGGAAACCGGTTAGCTAGCCCGTTTTTCATTTTTACTTTTTGTTATGAGTGGTAATAATAAAACTAATTTTTGTCTGTTTATGGCAGTGATACAATTTTGTACCACCAAACATATCTTTAAATATAAATACACAGCTAAGAAAAAATCTGAAATAGGTAGGATAGATAGATAGATAGAAACTGAAATAGATCGAGAGGGTGGAGGATAGAAAATGAAATACATAGATAGATAGATAGATAGATAGATAGATAGATAGATAGATAGATAGATAGATAGATAGAAACTGAAACAGATAGAGAGGGAGGGGGATAGAAACTGAAATAGATAGATAGATAGATAGATAGATAGATAGATAGATAGATAGATAGATAGATAGATAGATAGATAGAAACTGAAATAGATAGAGAGGGAGGGGGATAGAAACTGAAATAGATAGATAGATAGATAGATAGATAGATAGATAGAAACTGAAATAGATAGAGAGGGAGGGGGATAGAAACTGAAATAGATAGATAGATAGATAGATAGATAGATAGATAGATAGATAGATAGATAGATAGATAATGCTACAGATCAGAAGGCTTGTATTTAGCTTTAAGAAATGAATTAATTTTCACCTTGTAAATGTACATAGCCAGAAACTATGGCTTTTTAAAAAAAAACATTTACACAGTCTGATAATGGCCGACTTTTGAGTTGTCCACATTCGGTGTCGACAAACATAGAGAATTTTCTATCAGTTAATTGATTATGTATGCAGATTAGAATGTCCTGTCGGTAAGAGTTCATTCACAATGCAACAGCTGGAATCATTACGATTGGTGAAAGAGATTTTATTTAAATTTTTTTTATAGAAACCATCAAAACTTGATTAAATATTGAAATGTGTTGGCAACGAATATTTATTGTTTGTTTTCAAATTCATCTTTATTTGATAGGAAGTGTCTGACAATTAGTTTACAAATTCTGTCCATACATAGAATTCTTTGCTTCTCTCATCATGACCTTTTAATGTCTGTATTTTTCTGATGTTGATTTCCATGGTTGCGTCTCAGTGAGGTAACGTTTTGATTGCTAATCTCTTTGCCTATTGTCCAGGAAGTGAGGTTCGTGTCGATACTGAAAACCTGCAGTATTTTAAATTAAATTAATTTTCAAAAGATTGTAGCTCTAAGAACAGAAAAACAAACTGTTGTACAAACACATATTTTCATTGTTTTCAATATCGGCGACATTCAACACGTGTATTTTTTTTTAACTTTTACATATGTACAATATTTTTTCGCTTAAATTCGTTCAAGAAAATAGAAAAAATAGCCCGTGTTGTGCGCAAATATAAAATCATTAAACAAAAACTAATAATGTTTATATAAAAACAATGCAAAATAGGAATTCAAGTGATATTTATAATGAAATAGAAAAGATATGTCATTTAGTGTCTCTTAAATACCACCGTGTTGTAGGAAAATATGCCTAGAGTATCTTCCAGATTTCGCATCCAAAATTTAGACTAATTTTTCCTGACCTTATAAATCATTTGTATTTTTACCTTCTCAAATGTTGTAGTACTATATAATTACTTGCAATTGGGCACCTCCAGCTGGTTAGCAAACTTGTCTTGCTAGAACAATTACGATCCTCAATGGAGCCCCCCTACTTTCTGCCTTCTGCCACATCTAATCTATGCTTGGAGAATAAGGCACCTCGAATTGTTAGCAATCTTGTCTCGTTAAAACAATTAAGATTGACTAGTGAGTTCGATCCTCCATAGGTGCCCCATACTTTCGTCCTTGTGCCATATCTAAGCTATCTTTGGAAAATAAGTCACCTGGAATTGTTAGCAAGCTTGTCTCGATAGAACAATTACAATCCTCAACGGCATCCCCAGACTTTCGGACTTGTGCCACATCTAAGCTAGGCTTGGAAAATAAGGCACCTCGAAGCGGTGTAATGGTTAGCAAGCTTGTCTCGCGAGAACAATTACGATTAAGTAGTGAGTTCGATCCTCAGTGAGTTTCCCCATACTGTCGAACATGTAAAGTACGTTTCAAAAATCACTATAATCTCTTGTTATTTTAAACTTAAATAACATACATGGATATTGGATGAATGTAAAATATCAAAATAATATATCGCTATCTGTCTATATTTCTGAGATGAGGTATTATGTACACTATTTACATTATTTAGCCTATTGTCCTCATCTTTGTCAACATGTTTATCACAACCTTTCGGCCGTTGCACGTTCCAGCCTTCATCAAGTGGTTGTAATGTCGAACTGAACCCTTTATTTCGCTAACTGGGGTAGGCTTTTCTATTTCTACGTGCCATGTCTAATGGATGTCAGTTCTCTCCTGTTAATTCCCCTTTCAAATTTTTCCACAGCAAGGACACATGTCACAGTGGATAAAGGCGTTAGTTAGATCCAGTAACAGTACCCAAAGAGTGTGAGTTCGATACCCGGTTAAGGCAGTGGAGAACTTTTGCGGGGAATTAACAGGAGATAACAGACATCCATTAGACATGGCAAGTGAAACTAGAACAATCTACCACAATGATCGATGTAAAGGGTTCAGTCCGACATTCCAACCACCTGAAGCGTACAACGGCCGAAAAGTTGTGATAAACATGGCGACAAAGATGAGGACAATAGTCCAAATAATGTAAATAGTGTAAATATATTGCTATTAATATTCTAATCAAAATAAAATGTGTTATGAAATGCATATCATACAAGTCTTAAGCTCATATTTCTTCCATTAAGTTTGATATATTTCTATCGACTTTATGTGAAACTCGGAAATTGTACGGGAATGTTTAAGAAATCAACATAGATAGCCAGGTAATACAAAGGTTCTAGATATTGTAATATTAAATATAAAAACTATTTAGTTCTTATATGTAACTAAATAATGTTTTCATAATGATATTGATCAAAACAAAAGGAAAATAAAACCCAGATAGAATAGGATGGACATCTATCACAATTTGAATTCAAGTGAAATGTATAATGAAATGCTGAAAAGTTACTGTATTTGAGTGCCTCTGATTTTCAATTCTCTCAAACGTTTCAGCCATATCTCTGATGCATTAGAAGCAAATATAACGCATGTGGTAGAACGGATTTTGATGACCATATTCTATAGAATATCCATACTTGTCATTAGAAAATGCCAATAATCATGGAATATTAAATGTAAATTATGTTGGACCCAGTTTGCTTTCATTTCTTTGTGTCATATCAATGACTTCTACGTTATTTATTGTCGATTACTGTCATAAAAAAACTTCTTGTGCAAGAGATTACAAATGATTTGGCTGAACGTGAATTAAAATCCTAAACATCGGTTTATTTTTATAAGATTTAAATAGGTAAATTATTTTCAAAGCATATCTGTGACACAAGGCCGAAAGTGTGGGGCAACTAGTGACGATTGAACTCACTTTTCAGTTGTAACTGATCTAGAGAGACAAGCTTGCTAACCATTACATCACGCTGAGGTGCCCTAAATAGGTAGATATAGGATCAGTTAATAGATAGACTTATTTTTCTTGGTGTTACACCCTTCTGCCCATAGATTTGCTAACCGAGGAGCACAGGAGAGATGGGCTTTATATATAAGCTAATTGTTGGGATATTGTGGGAAAATATTACGTTGTCACACATGAAATGGCGCATTTTTCAGTTATTTGTTGATCCAATCGTTTAACGATGTAACCTCGTTACTATATAAAAATGTCTTCACTTATTCCTTGATCTTTTGCTTACCAGATAATCTTTCATTCAATATATTGTTTAGCGCAATGAAAATTATTACAATGAACAATGCCGAGAAATCTTTTGGTATGAGAAAAAACTGCAAAAAAGGAACGTTTTTGGATTAGTTCATTACATGCAATGAGAAACGCATACTCTTTAACAGCATTAAGAAATTAGGCCAGTGGTTAGTTGCAAGGGAATCACTAAAAGAATACACAAAACCTCCACTATCCTCTAAAAAGCTAATGGTTACTGCATGCTGGTATTTCAGAGGGGTTACTCGTTATTCATTGTTGCCTCAAAGGAAAACAATAGCACCAACCTGTTATTGTGGAAAAAAATGAGTGTATGAATTGAAAAACAAAATCTTAGGCGTGTTAAAAAGGATGTCCTAACCGACGGCTACACGCGTCTCAATAAACTGTGCAAACGTCGAACAGCTCGAATTATGAAATTGTGCCTCATCCACCATATTCACCTACTGATTATCATTCATTTAAGAATTTTTTAAGTTTCCATAAGCAATAAAGCATTCTCCAATAAAGAAGAGTCAAGGGAAGTATTTGATCACTTTATCAAATCAAAGGATGGGAAATGTTTAAAGACGAGATCAAGAATTTAGAGGTACGTTGGAGAACACTCATTGAGCAACATGGTCCCTATTTCAACTAAATAAATTCGTTATTTAACATTTTAGAAGTATTTTTTTATTAATTTCTTATAAATTGCTTTATTTCATGTGTGACAAACTAATACTGCTACTATTTGATTTCAAGTGAATTTTTTAATGAAATAAGCAAAGATATTGTGTAAATATAGAAAATATAATATAAAAACAAATCTTTCTTTAATGGCTCATAAATTACCTCCTGCGTCATATAATGGTAGTTGGTGTCTTGTCAGTCAATACATATACCAAAACTAACACTATAAAACTGTCACAATGATTTTGAATATACAGCCATCGAATAATAGTTGTTGATTAAACTGATTTTTACTATTAAAAAAAAAGTGAAATTCAAGGCTGGAATTTTTCCGAGCAAATGAATCCAACTTTTCAATTCAAATGAAAGTTTTATTGAACTGTATATTGTTTTGTTCTTTTATTGCTTGCAAAAAGTCCCCTTTCAAAATTCGTTACAAATTTTTACTTTGTTATTTGTAAATTTTAGTATTTATGTAGTTGATATAGAATCGCAGTATTATATTTGAATAAAATATGGTTTAAGAGGCAAAGTTTAAGAGAATATAACATAATAACAAATTCTTTGAAAGAAATGGACCAATAAAAGAACTGGAATAAAGAAGGCAGAACCTAACGATTGATATTACATTTAAATATTTGAAGATTAAATTTCACTGGAAACCAAGAAACCGGAAAAAATGTTCCACAAATTTGAAGTGCAATAGAAGAAATCATTAGTATAGAACATCTGCTTAAATCTGGTCATTTAAACTGTATAATGAAGGAATCTCTTGTAAAACTAGTACTAAGCATAAATTAATAAATAATTGTTATGGTCCGGTTACTTATACCACGGTGACAGTCCAAGGTAGAACCAATAAAGAAGAAATCGAACATAGGTATGGAATAAAACAGATATATTACAAACAGGAACATATACAGAGAAGTAGAAATGTTAGTATGAACAATCAGGTTTAGTAGAGAGAACAATGGAGTCTCGACCAGTATCACTATTCCAATGTCTTGTAGTAATTGTCTGAAAGCGACTCTGTTTCGGACTGCCTCTGACTCGACTCTTGACTCAACTTACTACTGAATGACTGACGATATTCAGTCACCCCACCACACACACACTGGGGCGTCATGTGGCACAAGGCCATTTTTAACGAGGTATCTCCGAGCCCGTGAACTCGGCCCAAAATATGCCCATTGAAGCCGTATAAACGGGTACATGGTCGGTTTACCTCACCGAAAGACGCTACACCGAAGGGAGGAGCCTCGTTCTGGTTCATCCCCGAAAGAGACTCCACTCTTCGCCGTGGCCTGATTCGGGTTCCTCCCCGCCTGAAGGTAGAGAGTCCAAACCGAACAGCCGGTCAGAAGGGGAACGACTGGCTCGATATTCAGTCACCCCCCACTGGGGCATCGTGTGACACAAGGTCGGTTATTTATTGTGGGTTCTCCGAGACCGTGGGCTCGGCCCAAAAATATGCCCATTGTACCCGTATAAACGGGCTTAGGGCCGGTTTACCTCCCCGAACGAGACTCCGCCCCTCGGCGTAGTTTCGTTCTGGTTAATCCCCGCCCGAAGGCAGAGAGTTCAACCGAACAGTCGGTTCAGAAGTCAACGATTGACGATATTCAGTCACCCCCCCCCACGAGGGTGTCATGTGGCACAAGGCCTTTTTTAACGTGGGCATTCCGAACCCGTGGGCTCGGCCCAAAAATATACCCATTGAATCCGTATAAACGGGTTCAGGGCCGGTCTACCTCCCCGAAGGAGACTCCGCCCTTCGGCGTAGCCTCCTTCGGGTTCCTCCCGTCCGTAGGAAGAGAGTACAACCGAACAGTCGATTCAGAAGTCAACGACTGACTCCCTTGCCTACTTTCCTACCTGAGGCGCAGTATGTATTAAGTATGGAATAGTCCATTATTATTATTATGAGTAAGATCCCATAATAATATGTTTAATGGACTACATAAACTAATTTTTAAGGTCACAGATATCTAACATTGTAGAAGATCGAGGAAAGATATGTTGGTGTATATATCACATAATATATTGAAAGCAAATGATGCAAAACCAATCAGTAAACAACCTTCTTAACGAACTTGTCTAGATGGAGTACGTAGAACAGTATGTAGTATAGAGAGTAATGGATAAATATTGATTAGTGAGAATAAGAAATTGTCGAGAGCCATGATCGCACACATCGGGAATGTACACGGAACATAAAACAAGAAGAATTTTTCCATCTGCAGTTTTATGAGCTATGTTTGTCTGGTAGCCTCTTCACCTTTCTTTTGTTGTATGCAGCCATTGGCATTCTTCAAAGTTTTCTATTCATCTCCAAATACTTACCGATCGAAGAAAAAAGAAGCGTCTGGCATCGTAATTTTCATTATGGACTTCTGTTTTTGAAAGGTGACCTTCTAGCGATTGACTAAATCAAGAATGACAACAGTATGGTTTTTATTTTACTTTCTCATACTCTCACCTTATACGGTTACACAATACCTGAAATTCGACGAACACAAACTAAGGAAAAAAATCATTACGTGGCGGAAGAAATAGCAGCGGGAGATTTAAAATTAAACTCACGTTGAAAGAAAGTCGATAGATGAAAAACTATCTCATGGAACAGATATGAGAAAATAAATACTTCGATTTTCAGAGAATGGGTTTTATTCAACGGTGTAAACCATTCCAAAATTCTATTCAGCAAATTAGAAATAGATGGATTACTCTAAGCTGAATTTATAAAGATTTCTCGCTTTCCAAGAATCTAAGTTACCTTAATTACAAGCATTTACATGAGATATCGGCGAGATATTGAAAACAGAAATCACTAACTTTTATAGTTTTTTTCTGTATATTCTTTCTAAGTCTCAATCCGAAATATCTTATCTATGTACATACTCAGGAATTATACCAAATTTCTCAGAAGTTATTGTTTTTTGGAACCAATTTCCAAGTGGATACTTCCCCGATTACTGCAATCTTAACCTGTTCAAGTCTAGGGTTAAATGTTATTTTCCCCACATATTCCATAAACTGTGCACTCTATTCTGCACTGTTCTAGTTACAGCGGCTCATGGGTCCTGCACAGGGTGAACATTTTTAAATCGATACTGTTTTTGATGAAAATATAAATATTGAACCTTTGAAGATCGCTATTTTGTAGAATGTATATCAATTTTCTGACATAATATTATTGTGACATCGAATAAGTGTCAATCTGTGAAAGCTTCAAATTGCGCGGCATTCGAAATTCGACATACTTGATAGTGGTAAGAAGGAATTTAAATCAACAATACTTTTGGGATCTACAAATGCTAAATCGTTTGATGGTAACATTTGAAAAAATTACAACTCATAAAAAAGATCAGATTTTCAAAACTCTATGTACTTGCCTACTATATAAAACATAATCGTGGACATCACTTGTGGAGAAAAGGCTAGTTGCTCTTTTCCGAAAATGCCCGCCCGCGAAGGTGGATAGCTAATCGCTGTTGGATCCAACTGCTCAGGCACGTATATGCCTCTTCAATACCCAGTGAGCCTAACTTTGATTTGTATTGTAAGTATGCTGTGCTGACAATGTAAAAAATTGAATGTAGATTATGATTTAACGTAGCGATGTCTCTCAAACTCTCAATCAGGATGGTTTGTGACTTCTTGCAAGTGAGATAACATCGACGGTTACCGAAGAGTTTCATCCTTCCAATTTCACTAACAACTGGTAAATGGCAGAACCATTTCATCAGACTATTATTCCCAAGTGATCACCTTAATTACAAAGCAAAATTGTTGGGAATCGAAAACTAGTATTTGTTAACATTCTAACCATTTGCAGAGTAATTTTAATAAGCCTCGTCCCACAGAGCCTACATTCGGCAGCAATGCTTGGGAGGTTTTGAGAAGTATGGAACACCCTCTTTATTTCTGTTGTTTCCAGGCTTAGGTGGCAGCAACATTTAGGGTCCCAGCTATGGGTCAATAATGAAACATCAAACTGGGGTAAAAATATATAAAAAAGTACTTTAGAAAATTTTGCCAGCCAAAAAAAATAAAAATAAAAATTTTCATAGTAAAAAAAGTAGGAGCAATGAATTTTCACATAAAAAAAAAATACCAGCAATATATTGTTGTAATAAAGAACTTCCAGCAATAGATGTTAAAAAATTACGAAATCTCACAAAATATAGAATACTGGCATAAACTGACTGCTAAGGAGTTGATTTACTGTTAAAAAAAAAAAACTTCGCAGAGTTCTGCTAACATAATAAAGGTTTCGTTCTTAATTACAGTTTTTCATTAGAATGATTTTAACCCAGCAAATAGTTATGATAAATGATAGACAGTAACGTAACAGACAATTCACTGTGAAATCGGTAAATACACATTTTAGCTGCACAAGCGTCTTTTTCTATATGCTGTGATTCTTTTGGACGTTAGCAATCATGGCTCTCCAAAGTTGTATAATTAGTTTCATGATATTGAGATGAAATCCACCAAGGAAGGCGCTCTAGTTTCTTTTTTTTTTCTTTATTTTTAGGTGTAAATTAAAAGGCCTAACATGCTACCGTAACTGCGATAAACTTAAAGACAAACAAAAATGTTTTCTCTATCATAATTTCCTGTCCTTTGTAGCTCTTCGTAAGTTTTATCTTTTTCTTATCTCCCTTGAACCTTGATCCGCCAGCCATTTACATTATTTGTTAAGGAAATTTTACGTTGTTTTTTTCTGTTCCTCTTGCCTTTAATCTGTCCTGTGTTTATCAAATTTCCCAAGTCCTCTTCCCGCTTGAGCACTAGATATATCAACTTACTCTTCCTGATGTTAAGTGATATTTCGTTTACATTTTCCCTAAAAATACTTCGTTGCTCACGCGTTTGGTCCATTGTATTCTCAGCATCCTTCTGTGGAACCACAATTCTATTGATTCGAATCGCTTCTTCATCGGTATGGAGATTGTATTCATTATCAAATAGACTTACATATTGCATAAGAATTCAGTACCCTTTTCTTTGTTTCTAATAAAATTGGCCTGTTTCTTGATATTTTACTTAGATTTTGGAAGGCATCTTTCGCTATACCCATGCGGCTTCGGAGTGTTACACTGTCTGTTCACTGTTACAAAACTTCCTATATATTTAAATTGTTGAACATGTTTGATTTTGGTATCTCCTATTTTATTTTGCTTTTTGAGCGTGTTCCTCTTGCTAACATCGATGTATTCTGGCTTTTTGAAATTGAATAATTAAACTTATCTTGCTTTTCTTCAGTACATTGTGCAGGAATTCATGTACTTTCGATATCTGCTTCCACCAATGCGTTATCTACATTTGATAAAAACTATAATACTGGGTGCAGTAAAATATGCAATTCTGTGTTGGATTATTACCATTTATGATGTCTACATTGCTGAGATGTGTTTTTCATAATTACAAATACGATACAGCCAATATATATATATATTACTATTTATAATATTGGAAGATATATCAAAGACCCAAACTATCCGTATACACACACAATCACGTAAACACACACAGAGGCATATATATATATATATATATATATATATATATATATATATATATATATATATATATATGTATCAGGTCATCACATAAATTCTGCCCGAATTTTAACTTTTTGTTAAAATGAACGAAATTTAAAGAGTATGTTATAATGTTTAATGAAACTGAACATTATTTTTATGTTTAGATGAATTTAAACTGATCAAATTTTATTTCAGCGAACAATAAAATTAAATTTTGTTTGATTAAAACACTGCTAACATGGAAGTACCTAAGAATCATTTGAGGCACATAATGCTTTATCAGTTCAAGAAAGGAAACTCATCAGCTGAAGCGGCTAGAAACATTCACTCAGTTTATGGAGAGAAATGTGTGAATGAAAGAACTTGCAGAAGATGGTTTGCACAATTCAGATGTGGAGATTTCACCCTTGAAGATGAAGATCGAACCGGACGTCCAGTTGAGTTTGATGAAAAGCTTCTTGAAGAAGCCCTTGAAGAAAATCCTGCTTTATCAGTTGAGGAATTGGCAGTGGTTCTCATTTCAAACCATACAACTGTTCATCATCATCTTCAACAACTTGGAAAAGTTCCTCAACTTGGAAAATGCGTGCCTCATGAATTGTCTGAAAACAACCACAGATCCCGAGTTGACATTTGTTCTTCTCTCCATTCTCGCCAACTTGTTTCACCTTTTTTGGATAGACTTGTGACTGGCGACGAAAAATGGATCTTTTATCGAAATGTTAAGCGTCGTAGACAGTGGCTTGGTAAAGGGGAAGGACCCCAGCCACCGCCGAGAAGGGAACTTCATGGGCAAAATGTTCTTCTTTCAATCTGGTTCGATCGCGAAGGAATAATCCACTTTGAATTCTTACCACCTAATGCAACAATTAATGCTCAAATATACTGTCAGCAATTAGAGCATTTGAACCAAACTTTGCGGTAAAAAAGACCTGCTCTAGTAAATCGAGAAGAGGTGATGTTTCATCAGGACAATGCGCGACCCCACTCAGCAAGAATCACGTCACAAAAGATCGAAGAACTTGGTTGGGAGAAAATTTCTCATCCACCTTATGCTCCCGATCTTGCTCCTTCAGACTACCATTTGTTTCGTAGCTTACAGAATAATTTGGAAGAAACAGCTTTTATATCCAATTAGAAAGCACATGTCTTACTGCACTTTTTTTTTATTTTTGTGGACATGCTTAACTTGTTTTCTCTCGTTATTGCAGGAAGATTTCTACCAGCAGCGGATTATTCTATTATTTTTTTCCTCTATCTACTCAGTTTTTCTTGCAGTTCAAATATTTGTTTTGTCATAATAAAACGATTTCGATTGTAAGACACAGGCTATCATGGATGACCTTCATCTTCTACGTCTTGTAATGCCACGACACAAAACTGTATTTCCAAAATTTTCTTCATACGAAAAATATAGGAATATTTGTAAATTTAATTATTATCATTTATTCATTGATTTAGATATTAAACTAATAATAATTAACCGTTCTTATCTAGATACATCTTAGGTCAGACATTTAAAACTTTAAATTTAAAACTAAGCGTTGTTTTATCATTAATATTTTCAGTGTGTAATTGTAAGCAGTTGTTGTTGTATTTCACAATGACACACTATACATGTGTGAGGGTTAGATTGTTGCCATGTTATATATTTTCATTTCGCGCGTGCGCATTTTTTGCTGTTCATTTTGTCGATTGTGCAATATAGTAAAGTCATATGGACACCGACTATAAGAGAAAGAGCACCATGACTCAATTAACTCGACCAGAAATTTGCAAAAGGCATAGATATTGCTTGGCATTCGTGACTATTTCAGAGTCTTTGAATGCCAATCTGAGGACAGTGTAGTGGATTCCGAAAGAGTTTAATGAGTCTAATAGTGATTATGAAGGTATATCAAAGATGAAGTGAAAATATGGAGTCCGCCCAGATGAGTTGCAAAAGATTCAGAAGTCGTCTGAAGACTATGGTTGAAATCAATGGCGATTTTATTAATGAATTTACTCTTTAATATTTTAAGATGAATTTGTGTAAATTTGGTAACTATATCTGTTAAAATAAGATGTAAGAGTTACTTTAATTTTTGTGTCATTCAGACAATTTACCCAACGCACCATGAATATTTGTAAACCACCAGTAAGACCTGTCTCTGTTGATGAACTATTACGAATCTCAAGAAGTTCCTTCAACAGATGAAATGCTTTATTTAGGAACAGTTTTCGATTTTGTCATTACATTATCCGCAGAATAAATTACAACCCTTGCAATAAGGTAAGGCTAAGACTATCACATTTTTTAATACTTGCTTTCATTTAGAGACATTTCAGATTATGGCACGCTTAAAAGATGTGCTATAGTTTGTTTTTCAATATGAAAACTGATTATAGCCGCCTAATATTCTGCAATTTTGGGGACTTTTCTCGCCACCTAATTCTCTTTTATATTAAGTTCGATTCCCATACAGGAAGTGGACGTGTACCTATACACATGTGTAAATTAACTCAAACAAAACAAAAGTCGTTCCTTGCAGATTGACCACTGATTCTCAATTGGATTTACATCAGGAAAATTTCCAGTCCAGTTTATAGTACTTTCTTTTGCTCACTGATAAAGCTTGCCAGTTGTTGTATGCTTTTTTGGTGTAACGTCCATTGAAGACAATGGCCGGAGGACAACTAATCGACAGTCGAACCAATAGTGTTGGGAGTGATAAAAATCTGATGCAATCACGGTTGACGCAATATTTTTCCAGGCCAAACAAATTTCATCGTACAACCCGAAAATTGATTCATATGACCGCAGACCACTGCAAATGACCTAAACTAAGGAAACATTAGAAATCAATTACAACCTGTCACACCAATGGGTCTAAAAGTGACCGAATGGTGAAAGAATGTAAAGTAAACTAATTCTTTCAATTAATTTGCACAAGTGTGTAAATATATGGTTATTAAATGGCCATTTTCCTCTGTGATCATCTATCTCAAACAATTACAACGGCATCTATTGTGTTTCCTTCATTAAAACCATTTTGATATATGTATATAATTTTTCTAAATAAGTAAAAATAAATTTATATAGAGGATGAGAACCACCATACCACAAATTAATATTCAAAAGACAGCGTATAAAACAGACAGACACTAGTACAGTAAACTAGTGTAGATAATACTTTAACGAAATTAACTTCATTTTCATCTCTGTCGTATCCCCCTGGATATGACGATAAACTACATCCGCGTCCTGGGGGAGACGATAAGTTATGTCCAACAACATAGTAAGGAGGTTTTGGGGGCCGTGGAGCCATCTCTTAATTGCTGGTGTCCGAGGTCCGCCCTTACTCGGGGTGGTAGTACCTGTTAGGGTCCCAACTATGGGCAAATATTTAACCCCTAAACTCGAGTCAAAATACTATGAAAGTGTAGAAATAGGTTTTAATACCAGGAATACTTTGTAAAATGAATTGTTACCAGCAATACATTTTTGAAAAACAGATATTATCAGCAATATATTTTTGAAAAAAAAAACTATTACTATTGAAGAAAAATTCTTAACAGGAATAGACATTTAAAGGAAAAAATATTATCAGAAGTAGACTTTTGGAAAAAAAATATTACCAACAAGGAAATTTTTTCGGCATTAAATAACCCATTGAGGTTGATATGACGTAAATCAAAACAAGCAAAATCTCTGTCATATATTTCAGACAACAATTGTCTGAAATGATCAATATAACTTGTTTGTAAAACCAGTTCGAACACTTTCACTGATCATCAGTTATGGAATCGTGAAATGGGCTGTTTTATTTGCATTGATTTCTAATTTAAATGTACTAACCAAAACTTGAAAGAAAAACATTTACCGGTTTGCAAATTTGCATTGACAGATAAAACGTACGATACGTGAGAATCTGGACAAAGCAAAATAAAAAGAAGAAAAGATCAATATATATATTTCTGAGTTTCTGAGACGTAAGTAAGGAAAAAGAACGAAAAAAGATCAATTTACATGAGAAGTTGGGGTTAGAGTCTCCCGTGCCGCTTCATTTGACCATTGCGTGATGTGTGGATAGGAAATGGTCACTTCCGACAAAGGAGTGTACTCTTAACTGTCCAACTTATTCGTTGATTGGACAAGCGACTATCGGGCTTCTCTGACCGGGGTTATATTCACTTTCTTTTCCCTGTTCGTCACCGTCGGGGATTGTGTCAATCACGATGCCGGATACTGATCAATATGCGATCAGAGAAAGGCAGCGTTCAGTTTTCGATTTCGCTGTGTCTGTTTGCATTGGAAACGTGGAAGTGATCGACTCAAATAAACCATTAAGAAAAGAAAGAGGAAAGAAAAACAATGAACAGGGAGGGAGAAACTCACTGGGGAAGAAAACTTAGATAAAAAGAGAAAGGAAACGTGCACACATACACGCATATATTAGAGAGAGAGAGGTAGATAGATAGAGAGAGAGAGAGAGAGAGAGAGAGAGAGAAAGTGAAATCGTTGTTTATACACAGCCTAATATACGTAGAAATGTGCAACCAAAGTGATAAAGAGATTTGTGTCTATTTTCATTGTAGCGACAACCTTACTCTTACTCTCTCTCTCTCTGTATATCTATCTATCTATCTATTTATATATATATATATATATATATATATATATATATATATATATATATATATATCCCAAATAAATAATCTTAAAATAGTCACAAACACTTCCAGTATTTAAGTAAATGCTCTGTTTATAATAAGTAGTCTTAACGACATATAGTGGCCTGAATGTCCGAGAAATTTTCATAGAAAATATGCGTCCTCCGACAGGAATCGAACATGTATCCTATATGGAACCGTCATATAGCCTGACGTGCTTTACCGATTTAGCCACAGAGGATCGTTTTGTTTAGTGATGTCCTAAAATAATTGTCGGTCATTGTCCAATTCATAATGTGTTACGTCATAGATAGATAGATAGATAGAGAGATAGATAGATAGATAGATAGATAGATAAACAGATAAAGAAAGAGTGGAATAGAAAGTGAAAACATTCGAATATAGAGAGAATTTTATAGTCAAATAAACAACCAATATAAGAATACATTCAAAGACAGAGAGAGAGAGGAAGATACATAGGGATAAATAAAACATGCAAAATCAAGGTGTCTTTTATGTGACGTGTGGAGTTGGTCATCTATACATTTATAATAGCCTTCAACGCTAGTTTTCTGAACACAGCCATTCGCTAGAGCAGGAATAAAATCATTGTTGCAGACACCTGCTCAGAAATATGTTTGTTTTTTCATCCCCACGTAAGCCAACTCTAGTTTATACTGTAACAATGTTACTGGACCATAATTACGGTGACAGATTCTGGGGAAGCGCGCATAATCTCTTACAATCAGTAAGTTAAACAGCATCAATAAGGCTCAAACTCTCGGTCACGATGACATGTGACTTCATGCTAGGAAATTCATCGACAACTTTCGACACATTCCATCAAACAATTTCACTCTCTCTCTCTCTCTCACTCTCTCTTCCCTATCTCTCCTCTCTCTCTCCTCTCTCTCTCTCTCTCTCTATATATATATATATATATATATATATATATATATATATATATATATATATATATATATAGATAGATAGATAGATAGATAGATAGATTGATAAATATACTATTTACATTATTTAGACTATTGTCCTCAAGTTTGTCGCTATATTTATTACAACGTTTCGGCCTTCTTCAGGTGGTTGGAATGTCGAACTTAACCCGTTATTTCGCTCACTTGGGTAGACTGTTCTAGTTCCACGTGCCATGTTTAATGGATGTCAGTTATCAGTTATCTCCTGTTAATTACCCTCTTCAAGTTCTCCACTGCCTTAACCAGGTATTGAACTCACACTCTTTGGGTCCTGTCACTGTTAACCACTGTGCAGTGTGTTCTCAAAGATACATGGCACAGTGGATAAAGGCGCTGATTAGATCCAGCGAAATAAAGGGTTGAGTTTTCGGTTGATATATAAAAAGATGTCTATATTTCTGAGATGAGATGCACACTATGTACATTATTCGGACTATTGTTCGCATCTCTGTCGCCATATTTATCACAACGTTAACCGTTACAGCCGTGTTCATTTGTGTGTGTCGCTGTGTGTGTGTGTGTTTAATGTGTGTGTGTGTGGTCTCAATTTCTCCATTTTTGTGTATTTTTGCCTATATATAACCAATGTGATTGTATATATATATATATATATATATATATATATATATATATATATAGATATTTATGATAGATAGATAGATAAATAGATAAACAGATAGATAGATAGATAGATTTTCATAGATAGATAGACAGATAGATAGAACTAGATAGATGAAGAGAGAATTAGAGAGAGATGAACAGGATGACACACACGCACACAGATAGATAGATAGATAGATAGATAGATATATATATAGATAGATATATATATATATATATAAAAGAAAGTTTTAGAGAGGAAAGAGCTATATAAATAGAATAGCGTTTAAGAAGAGGCAAAAAGTTAGCATATCATAAATTAAAGTGTGAAAGATAGAGAAAAGGAGAGGGAGAGAGAAAGAAAAATAGAACTGACAAAAAAAAAAAGAAAAGAAAATATTAAGAGAGAGAGAGGGAGAGAGTGATGGGGAGTGAGTTTGTGGGAAAGAACAGAGAATTCTCAGTCGCCGCTCGAAATTGTTTACTTTAGATGATGAAACACATGTATATTTGATTTGTGTCCGAAAGACTTCGACAAGAATCCAGTGAACAAGCAAGGAAATGAATGTATTTAATGCTTTGTTGAAACAGCAGAGAAGAAAATTAGACAAGATCTGAACGGAATATATTGTCCAGAGTTAGAGACTGTAAAAGACGACGAATAATAATAGAAATGCTAAGGAAACAACATTTGTATGCATTATCGAACCAACATTCGATTTATTGTAAAACTTTTTTCCATTTTAGTAATCAGCATTCTACTGCCTTCTAAATCTGCAATAAATAATAAAGTAAAGACGATTAATGCCAGTGCTTAGCAGACTGCTTTGCCTGCTTCGTTTTATGTTAAGATTTTGTGCACTTCATCTTTTTTGAAAGAATGGAATTAATGTTTATTTATTATCTATTGTTGGCAAAACAGCATCAGACAAATTGGCCTAATTAAAATTACAGCCCATTTGCCATGTGCCTTTCAATATATTATATGAATAATGTGACGAAATATTGATTACAAGTCGAGTCCTATATTTTAAAATAAGCAATACGCAAATATATATATATATATATATATATATATATATATATATATATATATATGTGTGTGTGTGTGTGTGTATATAATACAATATAATAAAATAAAATGCTTAAAAAGGCAAACAAATATTCCATGGTGTTTAAATCTTTTTTATTAGATCTTTACTCTGTCCTGGACATTGAGTTCTACCTGAATTCTATCCTCTTGAATATTTTATTCAAAAAATATATATGTATGTGTATGCATCTATGTATATATATTTATATATTTTGCATATGTATGTGTATATTTACCGCTAATATCATCTATCAATCTATCTATATATCTATATATCTATATATCTATATATATATATATATATATATATATATATATAAAGCCATTTTTTATGTTTATACTTTCTTTTTATACATACAAATATTTAAGTAAACGCTCTGTTTATAATAAACAGTATTAATAACATTTACCGGTCTGAATGACCAAGAGAATTTCATAAAATATATGCGTCCTCCGACATTCAGGCTGGCAAATTTCGTCAGTACTGTTTATTATAAATCAGATTTTTGACCCTAATTAAAAGCAAAGGCAAGAAAAAGTCGAACATGCTTATTCTTATTTACACTAATTATATTCCACCAATTATACTCATCTCTGTTGTTGTCACATCGTTTCGAACGATCTGCGATAACAACAGAGATAATGACATTTGCTCGACAAAAACGATTAACAACTATTAAAATAAATTATAAAAAACGAACGAATAGTGTAAATAATGATAACTTCTCTTATAAATTCAAACAGAACTTTTGCACCTTCTTGTCTACTTGGCATTCAAACTCAATGGAGTGTCTAATCTGAAATAAAATTCCAGTAACATTAGACAACATTCTCTTCGCCCCGAATTGGTAGCACCTAGTAGGGTCCGAGTTATAGTTAACGCCCAAACTGGGGTCAAAACACCATGAAGGTGTAGAAATGGATTTTATATTAAAAGTACCAGCAATACATTTTTGAAAAAAAATATTACCAGCAATATATTTGATTCTCAACAACACCCTTAGAAAAATATGTCCTTGAAAACTGATCTACAAACTACTTTCTTACAAGTATACATATTCTATTCATAAGATCTTATTCTGAAAACTAACTTATCAGCATTAAATAACATATTGAGATTGATATACCGTAAAACAAAATTTTAAAAAAAGTAAACCTCAGTTTAACAGGATGAGCAAAGTAACCAAGAAGAAAAAATGCTAGCAAACTTTATTGTTGGAAATCATTTACAGAACGTCAGTATAAATAAAGGAATATATGTAACAACAAAATGATTTAAAACATCGGAATAAAACGTAGTGTTTCATTGCTTCAGTAGTTCACGTTGCTAGACACTGAAAATGTTCTACGAAAGTGTTATTCGTTTGAGATCGTTAGTTGAGACACGGAAGGAAATAATTATACGAAAAAATGAAATAATAAAATGATAATAATGCTACAGCCACAAACAAGAGAATATGATAGAAAAAGACCAAGATCTTACGGAATTTCAACATCCAAACACAGCACGTCATTGACACCTTCCAAATTAGATATATCCCAACTGATGAAAATGAAAAAGTATCCTAATCGGTGTGGCTGTTTCTGGTACGGTTTCATAATATTCAGTCAATGAAATTAAAAAGCATTAAAAATAGACTGACCTACGGATTGAGGCTGTCAGAATGTGGAACGTTTAAGTGAATTCTGTCCCATTTATCAATGGGGCGTTTAGATCTAGGCCTAAAGTATCTACAGTAAGATAATTGTAATAAACTCAGAATAGATATTTCAACACTTCAGAATTTTTCGTTTTTGATTTTGCGAAAGGTGTACACTGTCTGAAGCCGTACGTCTAGATGTAGAATAACCATAATGCAAGATTTCCGGTCGAAAAGGAAAAACCGCGCGGAAGAAATAATAATAATAATAAAAAAAATACCGCTTCATAAGCAAGATAAACCGCTTCATGGCCAATACTCTGCCCGTACCAAACAAGCTGACGTAGACAAAACCCGTACCCATCAGTGGCTACGTAGTGCAGGGTTGAAAGCGGAAACTGAAGGTTTTATCCTTGCTGCGCAGGACCAATGCTTGCTAACTAGGAATTATCAAGCACATATACTAAAATATTGTGTCAACCCAAAATGCAGGTTCTGTGATAAATATCCAGAAACGATTGATCATCTTGTATCAGGTTGTACGGTGTTGGCACCCACTGAACATAAAACCCGACATGACAGAGTGGGCCAATATCTGCACTGGAAAATCTGCACTGGAAAATCTGCAACTTCTACGGGAAGGAAACTGAAAGAAACTGGTATGAACACCACCCAGACCCGGTTACGGAGATAGGGCCTGTTACAATTCTATGGGACTACACAATACACACTGACAGAACAATCAAGGCCAACCGGCCAGATATTGTTATTAAAGACCACAAAACAAAAAACGATGCCTCCTTATTGATATGACAGTCCCTGTGCAATGTATTTTGAAGATATTTAAAAAGTTGTCAAAGTACAAGGACCCTGAAATAGAAATCTCGAAAATGTGGCATATGGGAACATCCCCTGTTGTCCCTGGAGCCCCTAGGACTGGTTGGAAAAGATTGCAGTAGACTAATTGAAGGGATTCCTGAAGTCCATGCCTCAAGGAGTTAAAAAAATTGTTCTGACAAGACAGCCCACACTTTACGAAGGGTTTTATCTATGTAATTTAATTCCTTTTTTCTTTTTTTTTGTCAGTGGAAAGTGTCATGACGCCATTTCTAAACTAAGGTCCCTGGGCGAGACCCGGAAAGAAATGTGTAAACGCCAGAAATCAAAGAAAATAAAAAAAATAATAATAATAAATATCTCTATACTTGGGACATACTATGTTAACTGATTGATGGTTTTAATATGTACATGTTGTGCAGTAATAGATTAAGATGGACTACAGTAAATAGACGGTACTTTGTCATCTACATGATTAGCGGCACCGGAAGTCAGAGACACTCGGAGCGGTCTGTCTTACGCCATGTGAAGATATTTCTAACTTGTTCCCATTGTAATGTTGCGCGCTTCTTTTATCAAAACCTGTCTCTATTTAGCTCACATTCAATTATGATGCCTGCGATTGTTATCAAACTATAAAAACAGGGAGAAGAGATGGGTATACTGAACTTTGTTTATCTGCTAATAAGCTTCATTTCATATTTATCCTTTCATCAATCCTACTCGAGCTTCATTTTCTTGACATACTCCTCACATTCACAACAATAATAATAATAATTAGTAACCATGGCATGCATCATTACAAGGCTAATGTTGATCGTCTGCGTGTGAACCAGAGCCGAAGGAGGCTGAGGATTTGCTGAACCAGAACTGTCTTACGAATCTACAATAATCGGTCTTCTAAGCTACCGGGAAACTACAGAAGATTGGTTGATAATCTCTGTCAAAAAACATCAAAGAAGTAAGAAAGCAAATGAAGCCAACAAATTCAAAAGGGAAATTTCAAGGTGAAGAATTGAAAATTAATAAAAATAGACCTACTTCAGTGGCAAAGAATCTAAAAACATAATGCATATTCATTGTACCAAATGCATAAACGATGCAAAGTTAAGCCTCTTCATGCACAATTCTCTGCCAAACAAGCTGATGTAAACAAATCACGTACTCATCAGTGGCTAAGCAGTGCAGGATTAAAAGCTGAATCAGGTTTTATTCTTGCTGAACATGACCAATGCTTGCTAAGTAGAAATTAGTAAGCTCACATATTGAAAAAGTGTGTTAGGTCAAAATGCAGATTCTATGTTAAACATCCAGAGAAAATTTACCATCTTGTATTACACTGCACGGTATTGGCACCCACTGAATATAAACCCGACATGAGAGAGTGAGCCAATATCTACATTAGAACATTTGTAACTTTTACAGGAAAGAAACTGCAAGTAATTGGTATAAACACCAACCAACATTTGTTAAAACGAATCATAATCATATCACCCCCAAGAAAGACTGGAGTACCATTAGTATGCAGAGCGTTAATGAGAGTGAAAGTGAGAGAAATGACTGGGTCGAGTAGGATTGATGAAAGGATAAATATGAATTTATATGAGTTCAAGACAACAAAAGATGGCCATTTAAGTGTCATTTAAATTCTTGACGATTGTAGTTATTAAGAAAGCAAGTAAACGGAAGGAAGTTCCACTGTCGGGAAGTGCAAAAAAAAATGTTGGAGTAAAATTGGTGGTTACATTGAACTATTTCAAAAGTAAAAGGATGAGACATTGGTACCAATCTAGTCCCACACTGAAATTCATGTAATCTGTCACCAGGGGAAAAAGATAAGTAGACTTATCAATTCTAGTCTTTCATAGGGATGTTATACATAGTGCCACATTCGTTCAGAACAATCTAAACCGTAAACTGTATGCTAGCGCTTTCATAGATCAAGGATTACGAATGGCTACGTACGAAGGAAGCTTATAAATTTGTAAGTCTTCTGGAATTGCAAAGGAAATATTTGTCGCAGATTACTTCCACAACGCAGAGGATAAATCACT
Source organism: Acanthosepion pharaonis (assembly GCA_903632075.3). Classification (NCBI taxonomy): domain Eukaryota; kingdom Metazoa; phylum Mollusca; class Cephalopoda; order Sepiida; family Sepiidae; genus Acanthosepion; species Acanthosepion pharaonis. The sequence continues at coordinate 1,493,971 of CAHIKZ030005098.1, read as the reverse complement.
GTAAGTTCAGACGGGAACATCGGGGGCAGAAAGGAATGCTGAAAACTCGATTCGCAGGTATTATCTCACAAATAACAATGCATTTAACCAGTCAGAAAAATAACTCACTCACCAACGAACGCAGTAGCAGAAAATACACCAATTGTATCCCCCCCATGACTCGAGAACACCAACTGATTTTATCGGCCGAGCATTTTTTTCCATTCGTCGACAACTGGGAGAGGACGCACAATTTTTTGCATATGAAAATACTTTTTCAGTTACACCTGCGACTGATTTGTTTTTAATTTAAATATTCCGTCTTCAGCGTGTCATGCGGAATACGTGTCCTTTTTTTCTTTTTTCTGATAAGTAATTTCTATTTCGCCACATTTTCCGTCGTAGGATACCATCGACACGCTGCCGCTTGGTTTGATGAGGTAAGTCGCAGTTTTCTTCGCTATAATGTTTGAACATAGTTAGTTGAGCCTTGTGTACTGGCGCTAAAGAATCAGAAAAAAGAATCTTACCTAATGACAGTCACTTTCTCACAGACACGCCGTCGCCTCTCTCTGTCTTTTTTACAAATACTTTCATGTCAATTGCTCCGAGGAGCTGCATTCGCTGGTTCCCAGACTTTATGAGTTCGAGCGCCCTACGAGGCTGGCATCCTGCTCTCACCCTTTCACTGTGGAAACTCCCAAATGTAGCCGTCTCTTCTACTCCAATAGCTTCATGTCTCGCACCTCTCGCCTGTGAAACTCCCTTCCCTATTCAAGTTTCCCTGAGAGCTTTAATCTCCAGCTATTCAAATGTAATGTCAATCGACGTCTCCAGTTGCCTTGCTCTAGCCACTATCCTTCTCCTCATCCTTCCTTCTATCACTCCTATGTGATCTTGCTCCAAATTTTCTGTAACCCCTTGCGTCTTAGTGGCTTCCCGCCTTGCTTGGGGTGAAACGCTTTAAAAAAAAAGCAAAAAAAAAGCACATCACCTGAGAGATTTCAATTAAAGAATTAAAATTGTAACTCGAAGATCAAATAATGACATAACCGTGATTGTGAGGTTGTGCACTTATTTAGACAAAGGGAAAAGAAGGAAACCCCTATTAATTCTTAAAAGGTAATTATCAGGAAATGGTTGTGAGAAAGAGCATTATCTGATTGATCAATATATAAAGAATATTTCCCCATAAGGAAACATTAACCATAACATTATCAAACTCAGCTTACTAGACAACAGCTCATTTTTATCAGTTTATACTATTGTTTTACTATGACAAAATTCTAAATAATATAGTAGAAAGTAAGAACATTTATCACACGGCATCTTAAATTGCTTTTAAAATCAAGATTTGATATCTGACTTCGTACACCTATCTTTTACAGAGTGTTACATACATAAAGCAATCAAATATTCGTATCATATAAGTTAAAAAGAATTGCTTGTTGGCGCCTTTCCTTTTCAACAGGTTATAATAAACCGGATCTTAATTAAGGATTATTACAACTGTCATCGAAAAGCAATGACCTGGTTAGTGAGATTTAAAAATACCAATCAGAAAATTAATCTGTGTTGATTGTTGAGTGTTCGCTGATCTAACTGAATTGCCTTACTTTTACGTGCAGTTGAAATGTCCATTTCACATCTTGTTAACAGATTTGCTGGCATTTTATGACCAAAACTCGTATTTGCTGCTCAATAAGTGTAGGCGACATAACGCGCCATATTCAATGGATTGGCGTCAGTGATGGCTAACCACAGCTTGGAAATATGCCCACAAGAACTCAACGTAATCTATAAAAGTCAAGTTGGAAATACATAAAAAAATATATGAATGAATGTTTGTAAAAAAAAAAAAAAAAAAATAGAATGTACAATTCAAATGAAATACCCGTGTTCAAGTTCGATTTGATCGTTCTACCAAATAGGCGAAAACGAAAAAGAAAGCAAAACATTGGATGATGGGGAGTTAATAAAACATTAAATGAATCAAGATTCCGGGAAAAAAAAATACATGCAAAAAATTAACAAAAAGACACGAAAAGTTTGCCTTCGGTCATAAATCGAAGAACATTAAATAAATTACCATTTAGATTACAGAAAAAAAAAATTGCCACCTTTCTTCCGGTGACCCTTTCTCTTTGAATGTTTTATGAGTGCACCCAAAGAGACTTTGGTTAATTCCCAAAGGTCATAGAAATATCATCGGATCTGAAGAGAGATTCGTTCGTCTAAACTATAAAATACTTGCACACCAACGTTAATTTCATTAATTTTCAAATCAAGACGTCAGAAGAAGAACTATGCGCAATTTGACCGTATTACCGCCATTCCCCTTTTACCTGATACTAGAGAATTCAGACAATTTTCCTTCCTTCCGATTTCAAAAATCCAAATCGAATAAAAAAGCAAATCTCGTTTAAAACAATAATAAAAATGAGGGAAAATAAAGAAAAAAAATGATTTTAAAGTAATCAGTACTGAAAACACAACGGGCATAAAACGGAATATTCAACGTTTGCTGTCTCGGCAGGTGCTGGAAACGTTCACACTACGCATGTGCAAGGGAGAGAAAACGAAAATGAACGTTTAATGGAAGCAGGAAATCCAAATGAGTCGCAAATGAGATTCAACAGAAAGAGCAATAAAAATGAGGGGCAAATAAAATACACTGTTTTTTTTTTTAATTATTATTGTAACAACAAAAACTGTTGATAGTGTTTTATAATGGCTACCGGCATATTGGAAGTTTATGAGATTTCGCAAATTTAAATTTTTAAGCTGACGGATAATCAGTTTCATTCCTAATTACGTTGACAAGTGTCAAGACATAGACGCTTGACGTAGCGCGAAATTCTTGAATTCTCGCACACCGATCTTCGTGTATCATGAAGTCGAGTCTTATTCGATGCGCCCGAGGCAAGATCAGATTAGTTTTATAAATAGGAAGAATTGAATGATTATTACTCAAAGATCAGATTTCATAATTCCTGTACTATTATATAAAATGATATAGTTTTAAAACAGTATAGGTCTCAGGGGCAACTTAATGTAGAGGGTTAAAATGTATCTGTTTTAACGGCGTATAAGAAGAGAAATATACATGGGTCTAGACTTGAATAATTTACGATGGCAGTGAGTGAGGAAACATCCTCAGGTGTCTGTTCTTCAAAATAAAATTTTCAAGGAAAACGCGACATATAATCTCTTCTTTACAAAAATACCAAAGGAATGATGAATCTGATCCTCCCTGTCAATGCCTGGACTGAAAGGGGAGATAACGAAGCACATGTCATGAAAATTTCTTGTGGAAAAGGGATTGTTTTTTTTCGGGGGGGGGGATATTTCGCAGCCCACAAATTTAAAGGCAAGGCAAAAATTAGTAATTCGAAAGCATAAAAATGCAGTTTTCCTCTCGTTGATTCAAGTAAGTATATATATATATATATATATATATATATATATATATATATATATATATATATATATACCACATAAACAAATGTCTGTGTCCGTGTATGTCCTCACACTCTCAAACAAACATGTACGTGTCTGTATGATGAGTGCAGGTGTTCATAACTTATAGAAGATTTGCGTCTACAGTTGGTGCATGAGGGATGGTTTCAAAACAAATTGATAAAATGTCGAACAAGCATTTGCTTTGTTCTTTCTTCCCACGGACGTTAAAGTCGGACAGTTCAAAAATATCGTCCTTGTTGTAAAGCTTCTATATATCCACATCTTAAAATCCGAGGCTGTATGTTCAAATGACTTAGATGGGAAGGTGAGAAACACAAGATTGCCCTTTTGCTTTTCTTTAAACTTGGGCAGTGACCCAAATATTTTGTGTGTACTAGTGATCGAACTACATGGATAATGATTGTTTGATATTTAAACAATTCCCATTATATGTCTATAGCCCTATATATATATATATAATATATATATATATATATATATATATAATATTTAATTCTTGAATTTATCTTTAAAGGATAGCTTTCTTTAATATATCCAAATTGCCGTGACATCTCGGGGAAGTTACTTGTACGCTCCATGATTTAGAATTCAATGTTTTTCTTAATTTTAGTTTCGTCGCATCCACTTCTCGACACTCCGTTTTCAGTTGCTAGTTAACACATAGCTGGTTGACTGGGAAGAAGAAACGGTTTCATGCCTTCCTTAAGGATATTAGTGAGAAACTGAACGTATGATGGTATTTCAATATGGTTTGCCAAGCTGATCTTTCACGGAGATATCAGCTAAGCATTATTTGCATCTACTGGGGTGATTTCAATTCACTGTTTAAATAAATTTATTGATATATAAAACGATTACGTCGAATAAATAATTATATGTGGGTTAAAAATTATTCTTTTTCATCTTTAGAATGAAGATTCTTTTTATTCATCTACACTTACATGCACTTGATTATAAACAGTTTTGTTATGTACTGTGTTCACGTCTCTCCACAAATTTGTGTCCTTATTTGTTCATAGCTAATTTGTCTCTTGTTGCTGCATATGGCAAAATGCGCGATGTAAATAATTGTAATATTTCTATCTCCAAAACTTAGTGTGCATAATTATTGTCCAAAATTTTATTCAGGACTTGGATACGTTTTGCATAGTCTGGCGTGCAGAACACATAATGCATATAATAAAACAAACATCTTCCTCATTTTTGCCAGGTACCCTTCTTACGTGGATAATTATGTCTCTCCACAACTAACATTGATTGTTCCTCTTTCGTCGGTCATTTGCTTTTTCTTTTGTTTCATTTTCATTCACTATAATATGTGCGCGTTAAATTTTCTAGGCCGGCTTTCCTCAAACATTTCCGAGAACTTCATAAACTGTTTCTTGCGCTTTGTTAGACTCAAATCAACTGTGCTAGAAATATTGAAATATATATTGAGAGCGTTAAAGGCGAAGGAATGTTTTTGTAAATTGGTATTTTTTGCGTGGTGTACACATCCTGGAAATTAATCGATGTAATTTTGTGATGATTATAAAATTTGGACACGCAACCAAAAAAAAAAAAAAGACAAAAAACAAAAAAAACTGAAATGCATGCTGATTTTTTACATCATAAACTCCTGATGAGAATAAAGTGAAAAGGGTAACTAAAGTACTTAAAGAACTGAAATGAAAGGTGATAGCAGAAAATTCAGTGCTGAATTAACAGGCAAAGTATCAGCCGTCAAAATGACGATTGCGACAGTGTTGATAATCTTAATAAGACAAAATCAACAAAAACAGAATGCTCAGTTCGTAAAGAAAGGAATTATTTTGCCAAACGTTTCTTCAGAGATTGGTGACTATTCACCTAGTCTGACACAAGGCCGCAAGTGTAGAACGCAAAATGATGATAGTTAAAATAAAGAAATTAAGAGGCTTTTCGTTTTTCTTAGCCATGTCTCTTCAGTTTGGGGGAAACCATTATTTTCAACAACTTCCTGCCTTATTTGCTCTAAATAACATTTGAACAATTTCTGACTGCCTTCTATTTGTTATCTATTCACACAAAATAATCAAGTAGCATATTTGGGGTTTCATCCGTTTTTTTTTTCTTTTCTTTTCCTTTGGTATTGAAGAGTGGCTTTGGGAGTTTTAACACTTGAGGTTGTCTTTCCTCGTTATATGCGACAAAAGTTTCAAGTATATCTTTCTGATTACAAATGTGTTTCTTTGTAGTTATTATTTCCCTGAAAATATTACGTGCTTTAAATATTCTGTGCGTGGTATACACACAAACCCTCGAAAGTACGACTTCGAGTCTCTTCCGCATCAATCAAGTGATTCTACAGCATTCACCACATTATTGTAGACTGCAACTATATATAGAATTATATTATGACTAATAAAGTTTTCTTAAGTGTTATTGGAACAACCCTCTGTTTTACTTTAATGTAAATGATCCATCTCATAATATACTCAGGTTATTTGTGAATGTCTATGTTGATGGTATAGGAACGCATCTCAAGAATTATTTATAATCAGAGTTTGGCAGCTGATCTCACATCTGCTCATGCTCTAACATCTCAGTTTCGGAGGGGGTGGAATCGTTCGTTGCATTCAATACTTTGAAAAGCAATCTAATTATATTACACCATCGCTGATCGAACCTCGAACTAAAAGCCGTCACGAATGTATGCCCCCCCACTGTGCCTTGAAATACTATTGGGCCTTAAACTCATCTCTGATCTCAAGTGAAACACTTTCACCTGATCTAGTAAATACCTTAATCTTTCTGCTCCCTTCTACCTTTAAAAAAGAACCAGATCATGTCCAAAATAAAGTACTGTTGTCATTTTTTATAAATATCTGCATTAAATATGCCTCTTACGCGCCAAAACTATGGAGTAATGATTACTATCTTTCTGTGTCTCAGGGCTTCAGTTTATGTATGCAAATTCGTTTGGTACTTTACTAAATTCTTCCCTCTGTACCAAAAGCTTCACTAACCACACAATGTATCTTGTTCAGTATACAGATATATATATATAATAAATAGGTATACATTTTGATACACACACACACACACACACACACATATATATATATATATATATATATATATATATATATATATATATATATATATATATATGTATATTTATAAATATATATATTTAAGCATTTCACCCCAAGAAAAGCGGGAAGCCATTAGTACCCAAGGGGTTATATATGATTTGGAGCGAGAGCACATAGGAGTGATAAAGGAGAAGGATAGTGGATAGATCAAGGCAAGTGGAGATGTCGGTTGGCATTACATTTGAATAATTGGAGATTATAGTTATCAGGGAAACAGGAAAAGGGAAAAGACTTCCACAGGCGAGAGGTGCGAGATCTGAAGCTCTTGGTGTAGAAGAGACGACTACATTTAAGTTTCAACAGTGAAAGTGTGAGAGCGGAATGCCGCTTGAATTCATGATGTCTGGGAACCAGCGAAATCAGCTCATCGGAGCAATTACCATGAAAGTATTTATAAAAAAAGACATGGAGAGGCGACGTCACGTTTATGAGAGAGCGACTGCTGACGAGATGCCAGTCAGGGCCAGTTACATTGCATATCCGTCTCTAGATCTTATCAAGAACCCCGAGGCAACAGAAAGGCTCCAGACCGTATATGGCAGCAATAATCCATGCAAGGGCGAATGGTTGATTTGTAGATTTGAAGGATCGATTCCGGAGAGTGAGAGAGAGAGAGAGAGAGAGCGAGAGAGAGAGAGAGCGAGAGAGAGAGAGACAGACAGACAGACAGAGAGCGAGAGAGTGAGAGAGAGAGAGAGAGAGAGAAAGAGAGAGAGGGGGAGAGACTTTCGCCAGAATCTATCTTATATATTTATAAGTCTACCATTCGTCCTTGCTTTGAAAATTGCTGCTACAAATTTTTTCGTGTCTTGTCACATATTAAGGGATTCTTGATTAAATTCAAATAACATTTTCGAATGTTATTGGTTCTGAAATGGCATCTCGGCTTCAGTCACATTACAGCCACCAAAACATAGCTTCCTTGTGCCTTTTCCATAAAAAATGTTCTTGGAAATTCTTCTGATAAACTTTCCTCTTTGGTAACTAGGCTTTTTAAATTTAATCGCACTACTAGATTGGCGGCTAGGTCTCATCATTTTACATTTTAAATGGCTAGATGTAACCGTAAGTTCTATGTTAACAGTTTCTTTTATCGCACTTCACGCTTGAGGATCTCTCTTCCAGCTTCTTGCTTACCTGAAAACATTGATGTTCAAGAATATAAATTCAATGTCAATCGATATCAACTGTCTTCTTAATTCGTGTTCTTTTATTGTCTTTTCTTCTTAATAGTATATTTCTTCACATTGTCAAACATTCAGGAATCCCTTGTGTCTTACAGGCTTTATTGTGTCGATTGGGGTGAAATCATTAAAAAAATGGCAGATAGCCATCAGTTTAGATAGATAGATAGATAGATAGATAGATAGATAGATAGATAGATAGATAGATAGATAGATGGGTTTGTTTTGAATTGTTTTGTTTTACGGCATGTCAGAAACATTGAGTTATTTAATGCAGACTGGATTTTTTTTGCTGGTAATATATTTTTTTCAAAAATGTATTGCTGGTAATTTTATTTTTCCAAAATATATTGCTGGTAAAATAAAATTCCCCAAAAGTGTTGCTGGTATTAAAAGCTAGTTTATACTTTCAGAGAATATTGACCCCTTTTGGATGGGCTAATTATTTGCCCATAGCCGGGACCCTGACAGGTGCTACCACCCCGGGTCACGGTGGACCTGGGAACACCAGCAATTAAGAGATGGTTTCACGCTGCTGAAAACCTTCTAATCAAAGACCTTCCTTTCGAATATAGGTTATCGTCTTACCTAGGACACGGATCTAGTTTATCATCATGCCTAGGACGCAATAGACAGATAGGAAAACGGTGTGTGTGTGTATGTGTGTTTGTCTATATATGAGTTTACTTCGATTTAATTCTCTCAACTGCCGCGCAATACCTTGTTAAAATAGAACTTTTTAGACTTCAGTAAGAAAATAGCTTTCATATTATTTTCGATTTGGCTTCCAATTTAGCAACATGTAATCACGCAGTTATAATGGGATTTTCCGGTTTAGTTGCAAATTAATCTTTTTTTCATTCAGTCGCTAACCAAAGGAGACAAGCAATTATTTCTGTCTGAATGAGACAATGGTATCTTTCTTCTGAATAAGTAATAACTGCTCAGACCAGAACCGCACCTAACTCAAAATGTCACATTTCGTCATGGATGAAATCAAATATGAACACATCCTCAAAAGAAAATATTTAGATAAATCCGCAATGCCTAAACTGGTCTGCCAGAATTAATTAAGCGAAAATGTAAGAATTACGATTTGGTCAACAAATATCTGAACACATTTGGAGCGTAACATTTAATGCATCTGGATGTGTCACTCTCAATTTTGTCTTGTTGGGTAAGCATACATCTATTAACGTGACTGTAATTCGAATGGCCACATTTCTAAAGGGAATATTTAAAAGAAAATATCTATAATTTATAGGTTCTCCACTCAGCGAATACGCATTTCAAAATTAATTCTCCTGAAATTTATTTGATATATTAAGGCCGATGTTTATTTGCTAATTTTCGACTGAAATGTCCAGTTTATAAGCAAAGACAATATTGTTTAGCAAACATGTTTGTTTATTAGCAAATTTCTTTATTTGTATATAAGCAAAGACAATATTGTTTAGCAAACATGTTTGTTTATAAGCAAATTTCTTTATTTGTATATAAGCAAAGACAATATGGTTTAGCAAACATGTTTGTTTATAAGCAAATTTCTTTATTTGTATATAAGCAAAGACAATATTGTTTAGCAAACATGTTTGTTTATAAGCAAATTACTTTATTTGTATAAAAGCAAAGACAATATTGTTGAAAAAAACATTTGTTTATAAGCAAATTTCTTTATTTGTATATAAACAAACACAATATTGTTTAGCAAACTCCATTTGTAGCTCTGTTTATACTTGTGGTGATTTCGATTTTCACTGAATACTTTATAATTTTAGTCTCCAACTTAAATCAGCCATTCTTTCCTGTGTTCAGCGAAGTGTGTTGCATATAAAGGGTGAAGGAAACCAATATTCGTACACATACAAATTTTTAATTTATTATCTTTCTAACTAACGAATAAATATAATTTTCATATAATTAACTATACACAGATGCATAATAACTAAATATGCACAGAGAGCAGAAAAAATTAATTTAATAGAAATAAATCCCATTTATCCATTTTAATGGGTGAAAAAAGTATTCGTACAATGAAAATTTTAGATTTTAAAACTTATAGATTGCTCTAAAACTGTAGACTATTTAAATAGAATATGCTAGAATGTTCCAATAATGTTATCAGTAGATATTTTTAGGCTAAAAATACAAACTGGAATTGATTTTCCTGCAAGAAGTTGATCATCATGGAAGAGGTAAATATTTGACAAATTCCCAAATAGAATTGCTTGTTAAGCTTTGGAAAGAAAATAAAACTTACAGAAAAATATCAGACAACTTGAATATTCTATTTACTGCCATTAGTTCATTCATTGCAAGATATAAAAACTCAAAACTATTGAAAACCAGAGAAGATTAGGTGCTCCACGGAAGATTTCTTCAAGATCTTATCGGAAATTAATGCGTCAAATGAAACAAAATCCAATGGTTACTCGTCAAGGATTGCAGGATGATTTTCTTTCATCGGGAATTTGTGTCAGTAAACAGACAATAAGCAAGGAAATTCATAAGAATAATCTAAAGTTACGCTCCCCTCCGAAAGCTCCACTGCCATTGAAAAGACAAAGGTTGAAATCCGTTTGTGAATATAAGGATAAAGAAAAATCGTATTTAGAAAGGGTATTATGGACAGATGAAACCAATATTGAGTTCTTTGGACGTAATTCTAGAAATCATGGATGGTGGAAAAACGGTAATGCCTTCAAATAAAAGAACACTGTTCCAATAGTGAAATTTGGCCGTGGCAGCATCATGTTTTTAGGATGTTTTTTCTGCAAAAGGTACCGGCAATATATCAGTAATAGATGTTTGAATGAATTCTGCAGCATTTCAAAATATTTTTTAAACAAATTTAATGATTTCGATTGAAAATATTGAACTTCCTCCTGACTGGATCTTAAAGCAAGATAATAATCCTATGCACACTGCAAAATCTACGATGAAATGAATAGCAGAAGATAATGTAAATATCCTGAAATGGACAAGTCAATTCCCAAATTTAAACCCAATCGAGAATCTGTGGCCTTATATGAAAATTCAAATCCAATCCAGAGCTCTAAAAAACATCTCGAATCTGAAGACCATATACTAAGAAGAATGGAGGAAAATACCAATTAAAATTTAGAAATGATTGAGATCTACACGAAGAGGTTCGTTGCTGCAGAAGTGAATAATGGTTTTCTGCAAAATACTTAATGAAGCTCATACATTATTTTGCATCATATAAATACTTTTTTCATCCATTGAAATGAATAAAAGGTATTTATTTCTATTAAATCAATTTTTCTCTGTTTTCTATGCATATTAATTATGCATCTGTGTACAGTTAATTATATGAAAATCATTTATGTTCATTAGTTGGAAATACAATAAATAAAAAATGTGTATCTGTACGATTATTTCTCACCCCCCCACCGTATATATATATATATTGCAATTACTCTCACGGAGGCTCACACCTGTAAATTATCTACACACACACGCAAACACACACAAACACACACACACACACACACACATATATATATATATATATATATATATATATATATATATATATATATATATATATATATATATATATATATATATATATATATATATATATATATATATATATATATATATATATATATATATATATATATATATACACATACATATATATATATATATATATATATATATATATATATATATATATATATATATATATATATATATATATATATATATTAAGCATTACACACCCAAGAAAGGCGTGAAGCCACTAGGATGCAGGGGTTTGCGGAAGATTTGGAGCCAGAGCGGATAGGAGTGATAGAAGAAAGGATGAGGAGAAGGATAGTGGGTAGATCAAGGTAACTGGAGGTGTCGATTGACATTACATTTGAATAGTTGGAGATTATAGCTTTCAGGGAAACAGTAATTGGGAAGGGTGTTCCACTGGCGAGAGGTGCGAGGTATGAAGCTATTGGAGTAGAAGAGACGGCAACATTTAAACATTTCTATAATGTAAGGGTGGGAGCGCGATGCCAGCCTCGTAGGGCGCTTGAATTCATGGAGTCTGGGAACCAGTGAAAGCAGCTCATCGGAGCAATTACCATGGAAGTATTTGTAGAAAAGACAGAGAGAGGCGACATCGCTTCTGTGAGAATGTGGCTGCAGACGAGACGCCAGATCAGGGCCAATTAGATTGCATATCCGTCTCTGGATCTTGTCAAGAACACCGAGATAAGTAGAAGGTGCTCCAGCCCATATATTGCAGCAATACTCCATGCAAGGGCGAATGGTTGTTTTGTATATTTGAAATATCGATTCAGAGGAGAAAAAATTTCCTGGCGCGACGCAGAGAGCCAACTTTCCTCGCGTTGGAAGAAACAATTGACTCAATATATATATATATATATATATATATATATATATATATATATATATACATTTTTTTTTTTCTTTTTCTTTTTTTCTCCTCTTCCTGTAAATATTGAGGGCTTGAAATTCTAAGTGCTCTTAAGTAGGATCCTATGAATATTCCGGATTTTATTTTGCTATTAGGATGGGAACAGATATTTATTAGATCATTTTTATTAGTTGGTTTTTGGTAGATACAAAGATTTAATCTACTGAAAACGCGGTGTAACATGATATCAAGGAACATTAAACTATTGTTTTTTTTCTAATTCGTCTGTAAATTCTATGTTCGATTTTGTTTAGTTTATCTACAGGACCAGGTAAATTAAAAAACGGGGATATATGCATCATTATATCGAAAGTATGTGGGTTGTTTATGTAAAATATTTTGGAAAGGACGAGATTCGAAAAATTCTAAGAAAATTCATGTCATTACTTCCCTAAGTGGGCATCCCATTGTTAATCCAACATTTTTCAAAATAAATATTACTGTTAAATGTGAAATATCATTGTTTGATAATGAGACGGTAATTCATTTTTTATTTCATCTATTGATCAGTAGATGTTTATTATTGATTGAGTCAATGTTTTTTTAAATACTATTAGAACATCTCTCAACCGGGACGTAGATGTAAAGGGATTTTATATCTAAAGTAGCCATGAGTTTCTAAGTCATATTTGGTTTCCATATTTTTTTCAACAATGTTGCTTCAGATTTCATATGTGATAGACTAGTTGTTCCAAGGAGTAAGGTGAAAGTTATTACTTTTACTAGTGTATAGAGATAAAAGTGGTGAATTGGGATGCCTGTTTTGCGGGATTTAGAGAGAGCGTAATGCTTAGGTATTCTAGGATGTTGTTTTATTAGTCGATACCATGATTTGTATTCATATTTTAATTAGTTTCCCAATCGTATTGTTAAATCTTGTATGTATCTGGGTGTGTGCGCGTTTGCCTGTGTGTTTTCCTGTGTGTATCTCTGTATTTGCGTGCGTGTGTGTGTGTGCGTGCGGTAATAGAAGCGTAATAGAAGAAAGTCTTTTATTTATTGTCTTAGACAGAATTTTGCGACAATCCCGACCGTTCTTATTAAGTATTCCACGTTTATTTATTTTTCCGTTTACCCCAGAACTCAAACTAGAAACACTAATAGCTATAGGTGATCTACCGTTTAATTTTAAGTATTTTATGGTCGCATTGTTATAAAATAATGTTCCAATGTTGCTTTGTAGTGGGTTCATGGCAGTTATGTTGTTGATAGAAGTCAGACGTAGAAGAAAAGCAAGTAAGGTTCAGATACTCCTGCCCGCCGAGCCCAACTACATAAAAAGGTTGGACTTTGATTAAGTCCAAAGAAGAAGGCAAAGAAAAGCAAACAAAACACAAGACCGATAATATATGTATATACAAATATATATTAATAACAAGTTACAATACATGGAAACAGTACAAAGGACGAACTGTGTGTGAATATTCTGTATGTGCGTGCGTGTGTGAATATTCTGTATGTGCGTGCGTGTGTGTTTATTGTGCTTAGTGTGTTTCCACGCTATTCCTTTGTTAGCGCCTACATTTCGAGGTTGATAGCTGAAATCCTGAAGGAAAAAGAGATAGAGGCCAAGGGTCAGCGGCTATTTATAGCCAGGGAAGAGAGACCCGTGGTGAAAGGGTTAACGGACTGAAGGAGGAGTTAACTCCGACAGCTTTTATACTTTCCAATTTTTAAAACATTTTTACATGATTTTACGATCATCTCATCCGCCATTTATTACATACGGAGGAAAATTCCCACTAATTGTTAAAACGCGCCTCATATTAGAAACCTGAAAATGCAGATGTTTATTTAACTACAGTATACTCTAATACATACATAATTACCCCAAATAAATCTCGTATTACAAAGTTAAATGAGAGAGTTATCTCCCCTCAGTTGATCTCACAATCCTATAGTTGTGTGAACATCGAGGCTGAACCTTCGTAAAATGAAAACCTTCTACAAAGCAACATTTTAGATTCGCAACAAATTTATTTGTACAAACTAAAGGGAAAGCGAAAGAATTTTAAATATCTATCAAAAAAATCTTGATTAACATTTTTTTTTTAAATATATAAGATTATAAGAATAAAAAGGAAAGTAATTTTTGGAAGATTTCGTATGCAGCATCAGAAATGTTCACCGGGCATAAGTTTTAAATGATGATTAAAATAACATTTCTTTGAAGGAAAGAATTTGGTGAAATATTTTTTGTTGACAGCTCAAGGAAATCAATATATGCCTTGCAGAAATATTGGTATTTCGTGCTGGAATCATTTCCTCAGTTCAACAGAAATTAATTACTTTATGCCCGGAAGTGATTGACAAACTCAAGTTAAGATAGTCTCCTTCAGATTCCCTTATTTTCTTCAGTTCCCAAGGCAACTGTTTGTAACCCTACATATCTTTTGCTTGTTGGTGTTCATTAAATATACGGTGAGGTCCGAGTTAAGCAACATTACGGTTGGGTAGAATCAAAAAGTGTCAAGTTTTAAGAACATATGCAGGTGTTGCTGGGAAGCAAATTTAAAGATATCTAGAAGTAACCATTCCACTGCAAAAGAAGTGCAGAGACAAATAGGTCAAAATACAAAATCTGAAGAAGGTTAAATGTTACTCGAAAGGTTTGAAAAACAACAGGTACTAACTGCGCACAAAAAATAATAACATATCGCTTACGCACATATAAATATAACATACTGTTGTAGGGAATAAACACATAACACCAGGGGGACACTAGAACAAGGTTTATTGTACAAAACAAGTACAATATGAAATACGGTACAATTATACACACGGGTTAATCTCGTTGGGAGTTCCATTAACTGGAAGGTTGGACGTGCTTACGTCGTCTCGTTCACTCCCTCTTCGTTCTCGTAGAGAATAGACTTTATAGGTACTTACTACATAGAGTGTAATCATACATGAGGGTGACTGGTTATTCCATTACATCACATGCATGTGCACATAAAAACTGCATACACATAATGAGAAACGAGCACTTAGAAAGTGTTGCTTACAGAATATATTGAAGGCAAGAGAGATAGAGAAAAGAAGTGCATAAACTCTCTAAAGCGCTTGCGTAAATGTTTGGCAGAACAGGGATTAGTAGAGATAAGTAAATAGAAGAGGCATGCATATACTACTACTACTACGACGACTACTACTACTACTAATAATAATGTGAGTTATTCTTGACAACTACATATTGCAAGGGGCCTATTTTGTGAGGAAGAAATTTCTTCACCCAGATGTGAAAAGGCTGAAATCATGCAAAATTGCAAAATATTCTGCCGATTGAAATGTTTTCACAGGTTCGAATGTTTCGGAGATACCAATTTTAAGGGAATCCTTTCTTTCGGAAGAATAGTGATCTTTGCATGTTTGAAAGATCTGTCAAAACATGTTTGTTCGAAAAGATCTTTGAAGCCATGTTCTGGTTTAGTTCGAGGCCGGATATGAACCCAATTGTGAAATCGTGGTTGTCTATGAAAACAAAACTCAATGCAAGAAAGTCATCTAGCAAAATGGTTACAATAATATATATTAAGAACTAAAACTGATATTTGGCATTGGTGTTTCCTTCAATAATTAAAAAAACAATACAAAAAAAAAATATATATATATATGTATATAAAATATATATATATATATATATATATATATATATATTATTACATATAATAAGACCATATAATAAAACCATGTTGAAATAGGTACACAATACGTTTCATGTTTCAGTACTTTGGTCGTATTCTTCAGGCGATGGTAAGTAACTGGTGATTAAATAATCTTTTAAGTAAATTTAAACCAATTTTCCGAATGTTAAAGGTGGGTACATGAGGTCAGAATTTAAAATAGACTTGTGGTTATGTCTTGATTACTAAATTAAATGTCAAATCTGCACTACATAGAAAAGTAAGCGGCAAGAGTTTGGAGGTGGGTAAGTTATTTCTTCACGTCACGATAAACCAGAACATAGGCCATCATTGACGATGGCAGCAAAAAGTGTATTTGTAAAAAGTGCTACGAACAGTGTATTTTTACTCCATCTGTCCATCTCCCATATATATATATATATATATATATATATATATATATATATATATATATATATATATATATTTTTGACCCTTGTTTTCACGCTCAAACTCACATCAATCCAACTAAATATGTTAGCTTTATCACTGATATTGTGCGTTTACCTATAAGTACTGCGAATATATTATATATAATTATTATATATATATAAATTGCATATATATATATATATATATATATATATATATATATATATATATATATATATATATTCTTTCGATATGAATCAGGAAAATTTCTGACGAATTATTCTACTTGAAAAAGTCAATAATTAAAATCTAATCTACCAAAAATATATGTCGTGTTGAATAATATTTGACTTTAATAACACATACTGTATAAATACGCATAGTATATATATATATATATATATATATATATATATATATATATATATATATATATATATATATATATAGCTCTGTGTGTGCGTGTGTATGTGCATACCTATATTTGTTTTGTATGTGCGTATGTATATTCATATATTTTTCGACATGGTAGGCAAATCTTTACCTTTCCGCTTGAAATTTTTGACTGTATGCATCTGTGAATATCATGATGAATGTGTTTATTTTTAGATAGCCCCAAGGCTGAAAAGTAAAGCGATTGGCACGTGTGTTTTTTCCCATATTATCATATATTATCATATATCGTCATATGATCAATACTGGTCTTGTGACGTAAAGTAGGATACAATATATTTCAAGATGGAAGACAATGCAATTTAATTTACACATTGACGATGATACTCTAAAATCAGTATTTTCTACCTGTGTATATTCAATGATTTCCTCATGAGTTCATCTTATGCATTAATTGACCGAGCAAATATTACTGCTGCTAGTTGAAATTTATGAGATCATACTTTTGAAACAATATTTCAGAAAAAGAAGGTTTCTGAATTACAGCAGTTGTTATCGTTCTTATGAGTATTATCAGGATCTTCCTTCCTAAGTTTTTATTGGCAGTCGTGGGGAAATTCATTAATTTGATTATATCATTATTTTCACTTCGAATATTTCCTATTGAATTTAAATCTTGCGGTTATTGAAAGTCGTGATGGGCTTTCTGTTATCAGGTAAATAGCTTTTGAAAAGTTAGTATGTCTTCCTGAACGCGTGCATCGACTAAAATATATTATTTTAATTAAAAAGGAGCAATATCTGAATAAAAAATAAAATCTCTTAATACTCTCTATATATTATATAGTCATATATATTTCTCTATACTGATATACCTCGTGTTAAGTCGTTCTCGATTATACATCGATTCTTAACAAATATAGAAAAATAAAAATCAAGTTTAACTGATATTATTCGACTTTACGTCCGACACAAATATTGAAGTCGTGATATCACTAGAAAAAGCGTTAAAAGCACATAAAATCATATTGCTGTACAATAAACAAGAACAGATGTACTCCATTTACATTATTCGGACTACTATCCTCATATTTGGCGCCATATTTATTACAACGTTTCGGCCGTTGTACGCTCCGGCCTTCATCAGTTGGTTGGAATGTCGAACTGAACCCTTTATTTCATCATACCTCATCTCATAAATATAAACACATACAGAAAAATAAATGTATATAAAATCATATTAAAATGCGTACGCAATGTAAATAAACAAATTGAATGTAAATATTGTTAAATTTAACTTAAATTAGTTTGTTTTCTAGTTTCGCAAAAGAATTTTAATAATTGTATTTGTTATTTAACCTTACAATATATTTATTTTCTAATGGCGTGGAGTAAACTACGTTCAAAAATAAAGACACAGCGATGTACATAAAAAGTAAAATTAAATTGTTTGTAAGCTTAAAACAGATTCTTATTGACCATATATTATTAAAAATGCATTTATAAATAAAATTAAGAACTGGGAAATGTTATTTGTGGTTTAACCTAGTGATAAGTACATTCGGAGACAAGTAAATTCGACTTAAGTCTTTTTTTTGACTTAAGTCGCCTCTCCTGGAACACCTTACCGACGTAAGGTGAGGTATATCTAATATAATAAATACATATAATATATATATATATATATATATATATATATATATATATATATATATATATATATATATATATTATATATATATATATATATATATATATATATATTATGTAGGTGTGCGTGAGTTTGTGTTTCTGGATTTATACTTTCGTATATATGTATGTATGCATGTCGACAAAATGTCTCTTTTAGACTGTTATATAGATGTTTCTCTGTGGGGAAAATGCTGTTTGTGATCGATATAATTGGAGGCATAAAATTCATAAAAGAACTAAGATCTTTCCAGAACTTTAAATGATATTCGATAAAATGCCAAACATGCATCTAGGAATGGGGAAATAATTGATCGAGCAATTTACACGAGTTGAATAATATCAGATGTTTTCTCTCCAATGAAGGCTTTGTAAACATCAAGTTCACTGTTAGATATTTCCCAAATTATGATTGGTATTTCACTAGAAATAAAACCATGCTTCGATGTCAACCACTATATGTAAACACATGATCAGACTTTACAAATCAGGCCTTGGACAAAACAACACAGTTTGCCACATGGGCAGTAAGTATTGCACGTCACTTTTACGTTTCAAGGGCCATTATAGTTCTCAAGAGAACTAAAAATATTGATCAGTCTTGTTAGGGATGTTAAAACTCGTTTAACGAATTGAAACACGTTATCTATATATAAATTAAAAATTAATATTAAGTTCAAGCGACAACTTATCTCTGTTAAGATTTTTTGACAATACAGAAAAAAAAATTAGTAATTGCGTTCACGCATAGAGAGAAATTTAAGTAAACTGTACACATGATTATGATCTTTAACTAATCGCATATTTATTTGCACAGACTTATATCATTATCTAAAAACCCCAATTACAACAAGTAATTTTGCTGTCTTGAACGCCACATTCTACTGATTTCCATCTCGAGATCACTGTATTTGTTTTATTATTATTATTATTATTATTATTATTATTATTATTATTATTATTATTTCCTTTTATTTCTGATGGGTACTCATTTTTTCCGGGTCCCGCCAGAGACCTAAGTTAAGATATGTCATCATGACACTTTCCACTGACAAATATCTATCTATCTATCTATCTATCTATCTATCTATCTATCTATATATATATATATATATATATATATATATTACATAGATAAACCCTTCGTAAAGTGTGGGCTGTACTTGTGAGAACAATTGTTTGAATTTTTTTGAGGTATGCACTTCCAGGAATCCTTTCAATTAGTCTACTGGAATCTTTTCCAACCAATCCTAAGGCTCCAACTACAACAGTGATTCTTGATGTTCCCATGTTCCGCATGTTTGAGATATCTCTTTCAATATTCTTAAATTATGACAGCTTTTTGAATTTCTTCAAATATCCATTGCAGTTTGCAGGGACTTCCATAACAATAAGGAGACGCTTTTTTTGTTTGTGGTCTCTAATAACAATGTCTGGTTGGTAGGCTTTGATGGTTTTGTCAGTGTTTATTGTGTAGTCCCATAGAATTGTGACAGGTCCTATCTCCGTAACCGGGTCTGGTTGGTGTTCATACCAGTTTCTTTTAGATTTCTTCCCGTAGAAATTTCATATTTTCAAGTGCAGATATTGGCCCACTCTGTCATACCGGGTTTTAAACACAGTGGGTGCCAATATCATGCATCCTGATACAAGATGGTCAATTGTTTCTGGATATTTATCACAGAACCTGCAAATATTTTTGTATATGTGCTTCATAATTTCTTCTTCTTCTTCTTCTTCTTCTTCTTCTTATTATTATTATTATTATTATTATTATTATTACTTTTTTTTTATTTATGATGTATATTCAATTTCTTCCTGTCAGAAATGGGACAATGACATTTTCAACTGCTAGTTACTGTTAAATAATTATTAAAAGAAACAAACATGTAAACACATTCACTGTTTACATAGGTAAAACCTTTCGTAGGTTGCCATCTGTGATTGGAGGAATAATTTATTTTATTTCCTTAAGATATGGACAGACAGGTGTACCTTCAATGAATCTATGAGAAACTTTATCAATAAAAAATCCCCAACAAAAATGGAATTATTTACATCTTTCCATTTCAAGATATTAGTATTTTGATATTTTTTGCTGATCATCAAAGTTACATTACTGTCTGCAGGAAATGGCATGTCAAAAAGAAAGCACATTCCGTTTTTGTGGTCTTTGATCATTTGTTTCAGTGGTTCTGTGTGATTGTTCTGCCTGCGTGTATTGTAGAATTGAATAATTGGTTAGAGGTCTCATCATCACAGCTAGGTCCTCGTACAATTTTTTTATAGTTTACTTTTCATAAAATTATTATTATTATTATTATTATTATTATTATTATTATTATTATTATTTCCTTTGATTTCTGTTGTAGACTTATTTCCTTCCGAGTCTCAATCAGAGATGTAAGGTTAGAAATGGCATCATGACATTTTCCATTGAATATATCTGTAAAAAAATATGAAAAAAAAATAGTGTAAAATAAGCACACGCACATTTTGCACCGATCACGAATTTCGTAAATTTTGAGCTGTGTCTGTGAGTACATTTTTTGTATTTCTTTAGGCATGAGTTGCCAAAGATGGCATCCATAAGTCTATCAAAACCATTTCCGATAAAAGGGACCCGGACCACTATTAGGATTTCCAATATCTTTATGTGCTGCATTTTTCAGATTTCCACTTCAAGATCATGGTATTTTGATAGTGTTTTTATTTTTTTTAATCTTTAAAGATTTATTACAGTATTTGAGAAATGACATGTGAATAAAAAAAAAACATTCTGTCTTGGCGATTAGTTTGATTATTCAGTCATTGTTTATCATAAATTCTCATGAAATTGTTACGACTCATATGTCAGTAAACGGGTCTGGATTGTTTTCCTATAAGTTTCTTGCTGCTTACCTCGCATAAATATTGCAGGTTTTCTAGTGCAGATATTGGCCCACACAGTCAGGCCAAAGTTTATAATCTGCGGATGTTAATATCGTGCCACTTGATACAATATGGTCATTTTTTGGGGGGGTAACACTGCATAACATGCATTTGGGTTAAACTAAGTTTTATTTATTTTTGCTTCAGATTTTCTAGTTAGCAAGCAATGCTCATGTGCAGAACGAAGAAAACGGTCAGTTTAACTTTTTAATCCTGTGCTATGCAAGCATCAATATATATGGATTTTTTTTATATCAGCATTTTGCCACGGACAGAGTATTGACCATGAAAAATGTTATTTTGCTTTCTTTTCTGAAATTTGTGTATTACATTGGTTTTTGTCTTCTTTTTACGTTCTTCGCCGCAGCTGTAGATAGATTATAGTTTACTTGCTCTTCTGCAACCATTTGAAAAACAGTTTTGAAGAATTTTATGGCTCCCTTTATCATGGATTGAATTTTTTATTTCTTTTGATAAAGATTATAATCCAGTTTTCTGTAGATATCTTTGAAAACCGTTAGTTGGCATTTCGTAAAACGGTTTTATCTGAATTATTCCTCTATTATTATTATTATTATTATTATTGTTATTGTTATTATTATTATTATTATTATTATTATTATTATAATTATTATTATTTTCTTTGATTTCTGGCGTTTACACATTTCTTTCCTGTCAGGTAAGGTTTCCACTGACAAAAAACAAAAAAACAAAACATAGATAAAGCTCTTCGTAAAGTGTGAGCTGTACTTTCCAACCAATCCGAGGGCTCCAACTACAACAGGTATTGTTGATGTTCCCATGTGCCACATTCTTGAGATTTCAATTTCAAGGTACTTTTGACAGCTTTTTGAATATCTTCAAAGATACATTGCAGTCTGCAGGGACTGCCATATCAATAATTAGACACATTTTTTTTTGTTCGTGGTTATTATTATCATTATTATTATTATTATTATTATTATTATTATTATTATTATTATTTTCTTTCATTTGTATTGGATGCTCCTTTCCATCCGGGCACCAACCAGGTACCGAATATTATAAAAGGCATTATGACATTTCTGGTGAACGTTTTTAAAGCTAGGTGTGAGCGATATTTGTGAGAACATTTGATTAAGGCAAGGATTTCTT
This sequence comes from Acanthosepion pharaonis, assembly GCA_903632075.3. Classification (NCBI taxonomy): domain Eukaryota; kingdom Metazoa; phylum Mollusca; class Cephalopoda; order Sepiida; family Sepiidae; genus Acanthosepion; species Acanthosepion pharaonis. The sequence goes on along the minus strand of CAHIKZ030005098.1, from coordinate 1,471,548 downwards.
TAATAAGTCAGTCAGCACTCTTTCCAGGCAAACCTATTTCTTCATCCACAACTGGAATTATTGGTGTCTTTATTTGTCACGTTATTTAAAATTTCCACTTCAAAATTCTTCTAGTTTGATAGATATTGAAAATCCTGAGAGATACATTAAAATCTTCTGAAACTGCCATTTCAGTAACAAAAGAACATTATTTTTTGTGGTCTTTGATGTCTGGGTGATTGACTTTGATTGTTCTGTGTATATAGCAAAATTCCTTGAAACTGTTACAGGCCCTATGTCTTAAGGCAATAGGTTTTGTTCGTATAAATTCCTGCAGGTTTCTTCCAGTAAGTGTTACAGATTTCTTAGTGCAGGTATTGCCCTAACCTGTCGGCCACAATCTTAACAGTATCATGCATGACCTTGGTGTTTACGTCAAGGACCATCCCCCATTGGCTAGAGAGTTGTCTCTCGAATCGCCAGACTATTCGTATTTGTGTCTACGGCTATCTTCTCAATGCTGCAAGCTATCTCTTCTTCCTTTATCGCTCTCCATCCGCTCAGGACTGCGGAATAATCGATAACTTTTCTGACAACATAGACAAGGTTATCTCTCCCCACCCGTTTTCTCACATATTAGTGTTTGGCGATTTTAACGCCCATCATACCAAATGGCTTATAAATGCTATTACTGGCCTTACAGGCATTCAAACACTTTTCAGTTTTTCAGTTTCTCAATCACCCACGAAGATATTTGACTTCCCACGCGTTTTGCCTACAACCGGGAGGGTAAGGCTTCTCTTCTGGATCTGTGTTTTACCTCCATCCCCGAGTCTTGTAGCATCTCGCAGCTCTACCCTATCGGTAACTCCGATCACGCTGTAGTGTCTGTCAACATCTCCTTTAACTCCACCCACTGCAAAGAACCTCCAGAACCTCGTTCTGCTATCAACGAACTGACTGGGACTCGTTCCGTTATTTTCTCCGCGATGTTCCCTGGGATGTTGTATTTTCGCTCCCCGTTCAAGAATGCGCTTCTGAGGTCTCCTCCTGGGTCAAAGCTGGAATCGACGCTTTCATCCCTTCAAGGAAATTTTAGGTCAAATCGCCCTCCTTCCCTTGGTTCTCTGATGCTTGCTCAGCTGCCATCGCCCACGGGAACCACTTCTTCCACCTCTATCGTAGCGACATGTCCGACTGCAAAATACGTCTCTTTTCCTCTTCCCGTAACCAGTTTAAGCGTGTCCTCAACGAAGCTAAGTCGCTATTTCCTGCTCGAATGAAGGAACGTATTGCTTCTCGTAATTTCGGCTCCAAGGTTTATTGGCGTCTCTGCAAGAGAGTACTAAACAGTAGCAAACCCTCTATACCTCCTTTATTCAACCAGTTCGAGGTCCTGACCTCCTCTGCCGACAAGGTCGAATCCTTTCCTCGGAAAATTTCATTCAATTCAACGCTCGACTCTTCAGGTGTACCAATACCCGATTTCTCTCTTAGAACTGAGGTCCTTTTGAGTGAGTTGCACATAACCCCGTCATTGGCTTTGGGCATTACCTCTAATTTAGACCCCCACAAGGCTAGAGGTGGAGACGGAATACCAGCCATTGTCTTAGAGAAATGTACGCCTGAACTAGCGCTTGCCCTCTCCAAATTATACAGCTAATGCCTCAAGGAATCTTGTTTTCCAGACTACTGGAAGTCCTCATCGATTGTTCTTGTTTTTAAGAACTCTAGCAACCCTTCTGACCCTTCTAATTACCGTCCTATCAGTCTCCTTCCCCTCTTCGACAAAGTCTTCGATGCTTTAATCAACGCCGAAATGGTTAACCACATTACATCCCATGATCTGCTCTCAGACAAGCAATATGGTTTCCGCTTTGCCCGATCTACAGCTGATGTGCTTACGGCCATTAAAGAAATTGTATACCAAGCTCTTCAGAAGAACGGAGAAGCTCGTGCCTTAGCCCTAGACATCTCCAAAGCGTTTGATAAGGTTTGGCATGCCGGCCTTCTTTGCAAACTCTAGTGTTATGCTATTACAGGTCGATTGTTTGTCTTAATTAAATCATTTCTTTCAAACCGTGCATTGAAGGTTGTTCTCAACAGATTCTCCTCCAGCTCCTATCACACGAACGCAGGTATTCCCCAAGGCTCCATCCTAGGCCCTACTCTCTTCATTATCTCCATCAACGATCTTCTGGACGCCATTGATTCCGAGGTGTGCATCTACGCGGACGACAATACAATTTACTCCTGCCTCAAAAACAAATCTAGTGTCGTCGACAAACTAACCTGGCCGTGCGTCTCGAAAAGGACCTCCAATCAGTTGTGAACTGAGGAAGGAATTGGCTGGTCAACTTTAATGACTCAAAAACAAAACTGCTCTCTATTAATCACCACAGAGATCCTTCCCTGCCCTCCATTAGAATATCTGACGCTCAACTTCTCGAGACCGCCTCTCCGCGGCTGCTCGGTCTCACGTTGTCTACTGACCTGAGATGGAACAAATACATTGAGTCAATTGCTTCGTCCACCGCAAGGAAAGTTGGCTCCCTGTGCCGCGCCAGGGATTTTTTTCTCCCAGGAATCGAACCTTCAAATCTACAAATCAACCATTCGCCCTTGCATGGAGTATTGCTGACATATATGGGCTGGAACCCCTACTGTTTGCCTCGCGGTTCTTGATAGGCTCCAGAGTCGGATATACAATATAATTGGCTCTGATCTGGCATCTCGTCTACAGTCGCTCTCTCACAAACGTGCCGTCGCCTCCCTCTTTCATGGTAATTGCTCCGATGAGCTGCTTTCGCTGATTCCAAGTCTTCGCGAATTCAAGCGTCCTAAAAGGCTGGCATCCCGCTCTCACCCTTTCACTGTTAAAACTGTTAAATATAGCCGCCTCTTCTACACCAATAGCGTCATATCTCGCACCTCTCGCTAGTGGAACTCCCTTCCCTTCTCTTGTTTCCTTGATAGCTTTAATCTCCAACTATTCAAATGTAATGTCAATCGACATCTCTAGTTGCCTTGATCTGTCCACTATCCTTCTCCCCATCCTTTGCTTTATCATTCCTACCTGCTCTCGCTCCAAATCCTCTATAACCCCTTGCGTGCTAGTGGCTTTCCGTCTTGCTATGGGTGAAATGTTTAAAAAAATAATTAAGTTATGCGGATGACAGAGTGTTGATAGGAGACATGGAAAGGAGACACGGAAAGGAGATACGGAAAGCAGATAGTGATGGAAAATTAGAAGGGACTAAGCATAGATTATAAATATAGTGAATGCTTGGTTATCAGCAAAAGATAGGCTCAAAAGCCAATTTACAGGTCGGGGATACTAAAGTCAAGCATGTACATAAAATTAAATATCTGGGAATTGTTTTAGGATTAAATGTGAAGCTGCTAAGACGTATTGGGACGGCCAAGGACGCAGTTCAAAAACGAGGCAGAGGATGAAAGAAAATTCCGTTTGAAACAAAGAAAAGAAGAAGTTTTATGTGAAATCTCTTCTCCAGTATAGCAGTGAATGCTAGACAATCTCCTCAACGATAAAGAACAGTCGAAGAAAGAGAAATGTGGTTCTACAGAAGGATGTTGAAGACCAAAATCTGAGCAACGTCACCTTGGGCTTAACATCAGGAAGAGGCAGCTGAATTATCTGGTACACGTAATGAGGAAGGACGGCTTTGGAAAATCTGTTAATCCCAGGAGAGATAAAGGGGGAAAAAAGAACAGGAAATCAACGCGTGACATATTTAATTGGGTTGAGCAAATAGATGGCAGAGCAGATTCTGGGAGAAATAACCAAAAGACAAAACGTATTAAGAATTACAAGGAACAGGAGAATATGGAGGAGCATGATCGCCTACGTCCAGAAGGGACGAGGCACATTTCATGTTCTTTGACAAATATCATCCTCCAGTGTTCTTTAGTTTCTAGGCATTTTTGAAAACCATATTTTTCATTTCGTAAAACATTTTATTTGAACTATTCCTCTATTCTTAACATTTTTAATAGTAGTAGTGTTAGTAGTAGTATTATTAGTAGTAGTGTCAATGTTAGTAGTATTAGTAGTAGTAGTGTTATTAGTATTAGCAGTAGTAACGTTAGCAGAAGTAGCGTTAGTAGTAGTATTAGTAGTAGTAGAGAGTGTTAGTATTAGTAGTAGTGTAATTAGTATTAATAATGTTAGTATTATTAATAGTAGTAGCATCAGTAGTAATGTTAGTAGTAGTAATGTTAGAATTGGAAATAGTGTAAACAGTAGTAGTACCAGTAGTAGTATTATTAGTAGGGTTAATAGTAGCGTTATTAATATTAATATTAGTAGTGTTAGTATTAGTAGCAGTAATGTTATTAGTATTAATATTAGCAGTGTTAGTAATAGTATTAGTGTTATAGCGGTAGTATCGGTAGTATTAATGTTAGTAGTAGTATTAGTACTAGTAGTAGTGGTATTACTAGTAGTAGTAGTGTTAGTAGTAGTAGCCTAAAGTAATATTATTATATTGAGCACGTTTATATTTTCATCAAATACGTCGTGGTCATCGATGAAGTGTGAATTGCACTGTAATGTGCGCGTAAATGTCTTGCATCTTACGCAGTATTCCCGAAGACACTGGGACTACTGTCTTCTGCAGTTTTAAATTACCTCACCTTTCCATTTCATTCAATCTCGATTACATCTATTTAGCCAAAGTTCCAAGTGGAATAAATATTACAAAATGATTTCCATCATTTCTTCAGAGATGACGGGTTATATAAGGTCGAGGCATACCGCCACATCAGGTTGAAAGAGTGGCTCTCGAAAGATCACCGAAGTTAGGTAACGTCAAGCCGAGTCATTACATAGATGGTGACCTTTTGTGTATACCAGATGATTAAAGCTTGGATGTGAGGGTGATGGAATGGAAAATGGATCGGATTTTTTTTATCATAGAGCCGTGTTCCAATTCCATCTATATTCGTTATATTCATTTACGCGTAAATATAAAATTTACGAATCCGCCTTTTATCCCCCCAGATATGGGTTAATTAGTCTTGTCTCGCTAAAACCATTATTATCTCCTCCACCAAAAGTAAAAATAAAATTAGGTACAAAATAATTAAATTTCGGGATTAAATATTCCACAGAGTTTCATATGTCGCTAAAGGATAACAGGCAACTAAAAAAATCTACTTACACATGTCTAATGTCCGAAGCCGACACGCCCATACCTGCGCAGCCGTTACTTAGATCATTTCAAATTTCGTTAAGATTACAAATTGTTTCAATCTCGCAATTAAATTGACCAATCTGAATATTTGGATTATTATTCATTACATTTACCATATTTATGTTCTTTCCTGAAATCATTATATATATATATATATATATATATATATATATATATATATATATATATATATATATATATATATTATTTTTTAATAATGGCATAATCACCGAGAACTGAATTTTAGTTGCGGGGTTTTCTTTCATTTAGACTCATCTTCTCTGAAGCCGGTGTCATTATTTGCCGCGTCATTCGCACACAGCAAACCTTTTAGCAATGATTGACTCGGCAGCGGCGGAAGACATTAGTGATAGCCTGGAAGGCAGAAAGCTTCTGGCCAAATCTGACATCAAAAGAAACAAAAAAAAATATTGAGAAACTCAAGGCAATTCGAAGACGCCTTCAATGATTTTTTTTTTGTCGCCTCTTTTTTATTTAGACACTGCATTAACCATAGAAGCACATTCTTCATTGCATATACAGAACAGTGGGTGGTATTTATTAAACTTTTCTAAGCATGATACAAGGGAAAAACTCATGAATAGAATATTAAAACTTTTATTTCAGTAAACTTTCATGCAAGAAGTGCTTGAAGCTTTTAGCTGTGTCCAAGCATGAAAAACAAGGACTACTGCGCAAGTATCTAAATCTCTTAGGAGGACATAATTCTTGTAAACTACTTCCATATTCTTTTTAAATAAATGTCTCATGTGGATATGGGAGATAACTCTCCACAGATTAATTGTCATTATTATCTGCGAATTGCCATACGCTGTTGGTCTGGATTTAAGAGATACACATCTTTTAATTTGAATATAACTCAACGCCATAGAACGCTGTATATCGTGCTATTTAGCTCAGGAATGTGACGGAAAAATTGAACTTATGACTTGACTATTGTCTCTAATGAGAACATAAACACAACATATTAGTTTGGTATTTGAACTTATTTCGCCGATTCTCCGTTCTGTACCTACAAATGCTACGCTATTCGCACATAGAAAGCATTCTTCTATTTATTACCCAAAATTTAAACTAACAGCTAACAGTGATAACTCACCAGCCTTTCAATACAGCCTTTGGATTTGTAATAAAATATTTTAACTGGGCTGAAATCCCATACATATGTGCTTTGTTGAAATTCGAAACTACTTCAACTAACATCTAACTTTGCACATTCTCTAATAAAATGTTTATCAAATAGTTAAAACCAAATAGATATCGAACCCGTTCACCGAATGAATTTACAACTGTTGCTACTTTAGCAAGTTAACTCTTGCATAAAAATAATTGACTTGATATTTGCAAAATACAATTTAGGTTACCCTGAAATCAACTAACCGTCAACCTTTATAACTCATTAGCTAAAGTTGCTGGCTACAGATCTTGGCAAGCGCTTCTTCGTTTTTGTGCATCTTCAGGAGGAGAGTGATCATGATTTTCCGATCTTTTGAAGTTGTTTTTTTTTTTTTTTTTTTTCCTTCCCCCTAACTCTTCTGCCTTCCATTTGCACCAAATCCTCAGTGAGGTTATTCTCTGCATTTCTCTTTCTGCCCTGTCTTCAATATGGCTTGCAAGTCTCAGCCTTTCCAGGTATTGTTTTCTCAACACATATCCTAGAAATTGTCACTGTCTTTCTGATTTTGTGCATAATTTTCTTTTTTCTTAAAACTTCACAGTAGCATATACGTTGCCTTCATTATATTCTTAGCACAAAATCTCTTTATCTATGATTACATTTTCCAACATTCACTGTTACATAGGAAGACTGATATTTCATATTAATTTAGCATTCTTTTGTTTTGTTCCTAACATAATGCTCCTAATTCGTCGTGCTTTGTGTAGTTTTTGAAAGAGGTCTTTTATAATTTAAATCTGTCATCAGATTTTATTGTAATATTAAATAAAATACCTAATCTGACACCTCTCCTCTATTGTGACAAGAGATAGAGTATAAAAATTATGCTTAAAACTAATTAATCCCTACTCATCTTTACGGCGTTTTTATTAAACTCTCAATGTATAAAAAGCCTGTCGATTTACAAGATCATAACATTTGAACACGCAGTAAAGATCGAAACCATATAAAATCGCTTGCTACCCAATGTAACTGAATGCGTGTGTCGATTAAATGATAACTCAAGATTTAATTCTTCCATTACGTAACATGTCATTTTATTTCACTTCGACACCCTGTCAAACAATCCCGCCCAACATGTGTTAGCGGCTCCGTAGAGCACTGACCTAAATGCAAGCCTTATATACTTATCTACGATGCCTGCCCAATTTCTCTCTATAGTGGTCATTTATATATACATCTGTCCAACATGACAGATGGAACCCGGCCCAGTGTATCTCACCTCTCGAAGTCACCACAGAGAACAGATAAATTTTAATCTCAGAGAGTACTCATAGGTTAACCAATTGCTATGCTTGCTTATATATCTAGTGTAAAATTAATTGCAAAACCTATTTTAGCATAACACGATCATACTTATTGTGTTCGTCTTATCTGGTTTTCGCACATCCACACGTCGAGAGCGCTACTGAAGTTTATGGTCTACGGTATGGCAACAGTAACAGCGAATGGTATTGCGTTGCCCTCACTCTCGACCACTGCCATGTTGTCAGCTCCGACAGTCTTTCGCATTATGGTTAATACCATGTAAAGCACTTTATGACAGGGGACGAAAGCGAGACGACGCAATACCATGCACTGTTACCGTTGCCATACCGTGGGCCATATATCTCAAAACTGTCCGAGAAAACGTTAGAAGCGTTCTCGACGTACGGACGTGCGAAATCCAGATAAGACGAACACAATCTATTTCGGCGATGGTTGACCCCCAAATTCGACTTAAAATTAATTCCCGAGTTTTGTCAAATTTATTTCAGTGAAGCCTTTATAGATGAAAATAATTTGAAAATCTCTATTAATAAATATGGAAGAACAGTTCCACTATGTAGACATTCCACGTCTTCCTTTTGTTTATAATTTCCTTCTCTTCTCACACATTTAAAAGCAAAATATGGAAGCGCAATAAAGGATAGATAAGCAGAAAGATTCGTTCTTTTTCTTCTTTTTCTTTGTTCTTCTTTCTTCTTTTTTTACGTGTAACACTTCCAGTTCATCTTATTTTAATCATTTTACAACGAGCAATGCGTTAATATCATTAAACAAGAAGAATTTAATGATAAAAAAAACAAAAATGAACAAATTGCAATAATACAGAAGATTTTTGCTGTAGTTAAATTTTTGAAGAATGTAGGTGGCTGGAGATTGAAATATAGCTCAACAGTTGAGATGTGCGAGAAAAGAAACTATTACTGTAGAAGTGACGGTAGCATCTAGCGAGTTCAACAGCAAAAACGGTGTGACCTAGTTGCCATGGTTAAATTCATGCAGCCTAAGCACAAAGGAGGGCAAAGTCATCAGAGCAATTGCCATAACAATATTTGTCAAAAAGACAGATTGAAGCCATGTCACATAGGTGAGAAAGTCGAGATGACATGTCAGGATCGATTATATTTAAGACCATTCTTCGAATTTTGTCAAGAATTCTTTGATCTCTCCCAGGACCACTAAACCAGATATAGCAGTAATATTCCACGCACGAACAACCCCGCCCAGCATGTGTTGGCGGCACCGTAGTGCACTGACTTGAATGCAGGCCTTACATACTAATCTATGATGCCTGTGGAGCCTTATAAATGCACTTGATGGATTTTGACGAGAAAAATGTTTGGCATGACACAGTGAACCAAATTTCCTAACAGATGGCGTAGTAATCTTACTCATATCATTTATTGTTTATAAAATTTATAAAAACTTAAATCACAACATTAGAATAACTTTAGGTTGGATCAGAAGAGGACCACATTGTAACTTGCATGAGTGAGTACAACATAGCATCCTCCTGATAACCATGCCCTGCAACAAATACGGGCCGTCTGAGACACCTAAACAGTCCTCTCACGTTTTATTTACGGTTTTGATCTGAGTCGACGTGGGTGGAATCGCCCCCAGAATTGAACTAGGTGAGTTAAAAGAAAATCAAAAACAGACAGCTGTCTCTTGTTCGTTGACCGACACAAGGGACCAGACAATATTTTTCGATGATTACAGTTATTAGTTTAACTGTTACCAATTCTTCGGTGATCAGGTCTACCTAACAATAGTCAGGTTGTAAGTTAACAGATGTCAGACTTATTCAAAATATCACAGCAACAAAATAGCAGTAATTGGGACGAGTGATTGGTAGGTGGCTTGAAAGATCAGTCAGGGAGCCGAGGTTTCGTACTGACGGGAAATTTGACGTCGTTTTAAATACTTACGCAAGATCTTCATTCTATATACGAACATTTCTTAGAGTTGGGAAAATTTATCCGTTGATCAAATTCTTCTCGGCAGTATCTTACAAGATGTTTTTTGAAATAGGCCGCGAAGAATATTTGATTAAATGTATCTGTTGATGAATCATTTTCTAGACGCCCACATTTAGTTGTGTGTTCCTGTAATTAGGGCAAATATGGTTATTTCAAATAATGGGCTAAATTCGATTTGCATATGTTTAGCGGTTAATAATTTTGATACATTCTTTCTCTTGCCACAAAATCAACTGAATGAATACATAAAAATTTATGAAAACACAAGACAGAATTGTTGAGTAGTATTAAAATAACAATATTTTATTTAATTTAGTCTACGACCAGATCCCATAGTGTACTATTAAAATACATATTAGTATGCTTTTGAATTTATTCTAAAGTAATATTGGAAAAAATGACATAATTATACTGCCATAGAAAATATTTCTTTCATTCATTTTCACTCAGTAAACTGCTTAAAGGGCTATATCCAAAATGTGACAGATCTTCCCTCTATGTTCTGATTTTGAGTAATTTATCAAATTTAAATTTTACAAATATATTATTTTTTTGTGTTGTTTTAGATAGCGTCGATATTTATACAGTTATTTATTTGCCTATTTGCATTGAGAGAACCGAATTCTATTACAGTCGGCTTCGTTATATCCCTTACCCGCAAAAGCCCTTGGGAATGTTACAGATCCGCCATTTCTAATCACAGCTTTAACTTAATTAATAGAACTTGTGAAATCATTATTATCGCCAAAATTGTATTGTAGAATATTTTCAGAGATTAAATTACCTTTAACTAGTTGATAAGCCGTAAAATTCAAATGAATCAATCATTAATCGTATCATTGTACCTACTTTTTTTTTAAACTACTAATTACTTCAAGATATAATTATGACTCATTTTGTTTTCTTATTAGATATTTTTGTCTTCATTATCTATCTTAAATATCTATAAGTCTACCATGCGTCCATACTTAGAATATTGCTGCTACATATAAAATCCAAAGAAGAATAAATAAAATTATTAGTTCTGTGTTGGTATCTCAGCTTCAGTCACTTTTACATAAAAGTGCTTACATACTACTTTTCTCATATTTTCGTAGTAATTCATATAATGACCTCTTCGCTGTGGTACCTAGACATTAGGAGTTTAAGCTCAGTACTAATTTGCAACATGGAACCATCAATTTACCGTTGAATTAACTACATTTAACCGTAAATTCTATGCTAACAGTTTCATATACATTTCTTGAAGATCTTCAAACATGGCAATAACAGTCGTTATCTGTTGTCTCCGTGATTACTATTCTATTACTCTCAGTTGTTAGTAATGTATCTGTTTTCTAATTCTTTAACACCCAGTTAATCCCTTGTATCTTATTAGCTTTATTAACTTTCTTGGGGTAAATTCGATTAAAAAATATCTAGGAATTAATTCATGTGGAGTGGGGGCTGGTAGAGTGGTTTTCTGTTTCATAATGGATGGTTTTCATAGTCCATTTTTTGATGTTACTGAAATCATGACCAGAGAAAGAAGGAATGGTATCGCCACTTTTATCAATGTGAACGCAGTAGATTATGAGAAATCTGAACATGGCTCTCCGAGTCCATTTTCCGAGCTAATGACTGTTACGTTACCCTAATAAACGATTTAATCTATGCACGTTTCTTTTTAGCGATTTCTTACACAGTTTACTATATCTATGGATGAATAACGTATCCATGCTTTACCCATTTGGAGAAACGTTCTATTGTGTTTTATATATAGTTCGTACTAAGAATTATTCTGTATTCATAATGTTCTTGGTAATGCGCCAATTACCAGTTTTCTTTGCAAAGCAATACCGGCTTCATTTGTTTTAAGTGTCAGTTGTTCGTTTGTTTCATTCTCTTTGGATTTGTTCTTACTCTACTCACAGTTTGATGTATGATGTTTGAGTATTGTCTATATTCTTTTCATATTTGATTATTCCTTGTTTGCACTCTCGTACGAAGCTCACTACAATTTTGATAGATGACAAAATCGTCAATGCTGATGAATATTTTTTTTCTCTGTTCCCTTCCCATAAATTTATTGATGTAATTTTTTCGACTTAGGGCTTTGTGCATATGCCTTCATTTTTCTTTCGATCTCTGACGCAAGGAATTCGGTTATGAATATACAGGGTGTCCATAAAGACTCTTTACAAATTAAAAAATTATATTACAATGGCAACTGATGATATATCTTAATCAGATTTGTTCTATGTACCCAGTAGCTATCAAAGTTTTTAATTACATTTCATTTGTGTATTTACGGTATCCTGTTGATGAATGAGTTAGAAGCCCTAACCTTTCCAGACCGGTGGATTGGAATGGATGTTCCAATTCTCTTGCCTCCTCATTCTCCAGATACCATTTTTCTGGAATTCTTACTATTGGTTATATATATATATATATATATATATATATATATATATATATATATATATATATATCGTATATCAAACAAAGGTAAGTGATGTAATGAATATGTATACACAAGACCCCCCTCTCACAGTAATATGATTGGTTGGTGCCAGACATAAATACTGACTGATGTTGAGGTACAGGGACGACGCCTATTGTCTTCGCCTATTGCCTACAACTAGGACGAGGACCAGTCCATTACGGTGACCTGCTAGATTGTCCTACCCGGTTACAGTAGTCAAAAACCACTTTGCTACTTCGAACAAATATATCCCTTTCCTGGACATATCAGTAAGGTACATCACTGATCTAAAGTAAAAGATCACTGATGTCATTGGTACCATTGTTGAGGCTATGCTGCAGCGAATATGGCAAGAAATCGAGCACCGTCTGCATGTGCTTCGTGCAGCAAATATTGCCCATATAGAGGTGTAATAAATTAGTTTTAAAAACTTTAATATCTACTCCTCATTTTGTAACAATTTCCATATTTGTCTGTTTATTTGCTTCTGTAATATTTTTTTTAAATTGTAAAGAGTTTAATTCCAGTTTTTCAAATTGTTTTGAATGCCTTTTCCGAATAGGGTGAAATAATCTTCCATCATTATAAGAGTTCTCTGAGAAAATGAAATTGTTTTTTTCAGCAATTTTTTTTTTCATCTCTTTATTAAATTCAAACAAGGCTATGACCTGATATATTTCCTTTTCTTTCCTTAAAGCTTCGAGAAGTGAGTTCATGATCTCGATGGGTTAAGTGTTTGAATTTCAAGGACCACATGCTATTATTATACAGGCTTTTGTTTACGCTATTTCCATTATTCAGACTATTGTTCTCAACTTTGTTGCCCTATTTACCACAACGTTTCGGCCGTTGTAAGCCCCGGCCTTCTTCAGATGGTTGGAATGTCTGACTGAATCCTTTATTAACTCTACTTAACACTAACCTTCGCTTGCTGGGGTAGACTGTTCTACTTCCACGTGCCATGTCTAATGGATGTCAGTTATCAGTTATGTTAATTCCCCTCTCCAAGATCTCCACTGCTTTACACAGGTATTGAACTCACACCTCTTAGGGCCCAAAGAGGCGTGAGTTCAATACAGGAGTCACTGAATCTAACAAACGCCTTTATCCTTAAAGACATCTGTATATTAATTTCTGGGACTTATAAAATAAAGGCTTTAGCAATCATTTTTAACAGTGCTCATATTGCAATTTTTGCTGTTATCATTGCAAGTTTTTACCAGAGTCCATATTGCAATTATCGTTGTTATTATTGCTTTTCTCTGGCACTACTTATTATTACTGGTTGCTAAATATGGCAACAAAGATGAGGACAACAGTTCGGATAATGTAAATAGTGTACATAATACCTCATCTCAGAAATATAGACAGATACTGGCTTTTGTTTGTTTAATTATTTCAAATCCAAGTAAGACGATGATACCACCTATCTACACGGTGGGGCTTACAGGGATTGAAAGAGAATGAACAGACTTTTTTGTAAGAAGAAATATAGAAAAGGATAATAAAGTAACAGATAGCAGGTAAATATAAAATGACGATTGAGATTGCATTTAAAATTTCCGAATAATATAGGCGGCAGGGAAGCAAAAATCAGAAAGGTTATCCACAGGTCAGAAGTGCGAGAAAAAAACTATTAAGATAGAATTGACTGTTGCATCTAGGTAGCTACTAGTAAAACGGTAAGACCTCGTTGGCACGCGTAAATTGATGTTATCTAGGCACTGAGATGTGAACAATTGCCATGGTAGTATTTGTAGAAGAGGCAAAGGGATCTATGCCACGTCGCTGAGAAAGTGACTCAAGTCGAGATTCCAGTTCAAGATCGTTTACATTACAAAACATTTCTTAAATTTTTCCAAGAATCTTGAGAATTCTTGCAGAGGAACCGCACAAAATATGGCAGTATTATTCAATGCACGGACGACTAGTAGATATAAATGCGTAATATGCATTCTAAGGCGGAGTAATGTCTAGAACAGCACAGTGCGTCAGTTGTCCTAGCAGTAGATCTAGCAATTTATTCAATATAATCACTCCACTGTGGGTCAGTGTAAAACATAAGCCAAAGAAAGCGCAATTATTGCTCTCTGGTAGTTTAGCTTATATCAGCCATCTTGATGACAGACACAAAAGTTTCTCTGTGGTGATTAAATGTAAGAAGTTATATTTTAGAGACGTTAAAATGTACAATCCATTCATTGCCCTAGCTGACTACTGATTTCAGGTCTTTTTCGATAACAATTGCGAATTTTCATATAACATTACATTGCGTATCCAGATAGCAATGATTTCTACGTTACAATGTTTTCATATAAAATTGATTGATTGATTTACTTCACGGCATATCAACTACATATGGGTCATTTAATGACGAAATTCTCTTGAAATTTGTAATAACAATATGCTATTCAGATTTCACAAGTGAATACAGAGAAGATGATATTAAGCTTTTGTACATATACATGTTTGTGTAAGCATAATTAGAGGAGGGGACAAAATGTGTATGCTTTATGTTGAAGTTATGTTCTGGAATACAGTTATTTTAGGATATTATATGGATTAATGTCAAAAATGAGTTTTATTTTGATTGATTTATTTTGTTTAGCGGCATATCAACCTCTATAGGTTATTTAATGCCGAAATCTAAATATTTTGAAGATAGTTTTATGGCTTCATCTACAGATGAAATGTATTGTTGTTCATTTTGCTATAAAATGTATTGTTGGTCATTTTACTATAAAATATATTGTTGATCATTTTGCTATATAAAGTATTGTTGGTCATTTTACTATAAATTATATTGTTGGTCATTTTACTATAAAATGTTTTATTGGACATTTTGCTATAAAATGTATTGTTAGTAATTCTGCTTTCAAAATATATTGTTGGTAATACAACTATAAATATGTAATCTTGGTATTTTTATATAAAAATATATTGCTAATATTTTTACTATCAAAATGTATTTTCATACTTTCATATTCTTTGTGTGTTCAGTATTTGCACATATCTAGGACCCTAACAAGTGCTAACAACTTGGGTTAGGGTGGTCTTGGAAAAACAGCAATTAAGATGTTGTTCCACACTCATCAATAGCTTCAATCTCCGGCTCACATGTCTTGCTTCCTGATGTTTTTGTACGATAGTATTTATTTGGTACATTCGTTTATTCAATTTATAATCTGTTGAAGGTTTCACTATAGGTACATACTAGTTATTTATTGACTTGCAACTGTTTTTGCTATTGATGGTATGATACTTACTCTTTTGAGATTTCGTGAGGTTTTCTCTAATTTTAATTTACCCTGCATTTGTTAAATCTAGAGCCTTTTAGCATTTATTCCGTCCATCTTTCTGATGGTTGGATTATTTTTTTATAGGAAAGTTGGGAGATTTTTTTTTTTATTTAAGAAGCAGGCATGTCATAGGTCTGTAATTATGTGCAACGTTTTCTTTTGTGGATTATTCTTTCTTGCATCAAAATTATCATACGCTGTCTTACGTTCAGCATTATATTTAAGGAATTGTTTTGACAGTCTGTTGATATCGACATTAATACTGTTAAGCAGCCGCTCCCCAGTTCGTTACTTTTGGTAATCTGGGCAATGTATTGAATTTATAATAACCGGATAATAGTTATAAAAGTAGTAGAAAATTTCAAAATTATGCTTTAATGTTTTTTTTATAATATTCCATAATCGGCCATTTTCTCCAAGAATACTGGTAATCTAAATAAGAGAGTAGGATAGAATTTCCTGAATATTTAGTAAAAGAGGTGGTTTTAATAATTTTTTTTTTTCATCTAAAATGTATAATCATTCCTGTCTGTTTATTTGAAATTCAAACATTTGCACCTATCATTAGATATTAAGATTAGATTTTTCGGGAACGATAAACATAAGGTTGGAAAAGTTTGATGCATCAATAAAGAAAGGGGCGAAATCGGCTTAAAGAATTAGCACCATTTTTTAGTTCAATCAAAAATTTTTCTTTTTATTTGAAACTAACAAAATCGGAATTAAAAAAGCACATATATCTTTACTATGAATCATACCAACGATTTTCATATGAAATTACTTTGTTGTTAACTTACCTGCTTGTTCATATCAACATAATACTTATTCTTCCTTAAGTTTTTCGGTTTAAATGTGCCGCATTTTCCCTCTTAATATATATATATATCTTTATAGTAATTATATATATCTATATATCTTTATAGTAATTGATTTTCTTATTATATTATTTTTATTTTAATTTATTCATTGTAATTCTTTATCTTGTCAATGTTGAACTATCTTACTTTATCGAATTCGTTCTATTTTCGATTTTTTTTAAATTTTTTCCATGTTCTTTTTCATCGACTTCTCAATTTTTTCTAAGTTTCTTTTCTCTTTACAATCATATCGCATTTACAGATTCTCCCCCAGAAAGCGTTCCCTTTCTTCGTTCTCTCACTTTGCTTTCAAGCAGAGGAATTCGTGCGAGATCTTAGAGAGTATGACGTCACGTCTCGATGTCTCAATCATGATCGCACTAGCCTTGCGGTACTATTGCCGGAGGTGGTGGAAATGAAAACCAAAAATGCACACGATTTGAAGAATTATGGATATGGATGGCAAAAAGAACTCAATATAGAAAGATTATTAGAATTCTCAGTGATCAAACATACATTGAACTTGACTTGCTATAACATAAAATGATATAAACATTTTTCATGATAGGTGCATACATCCGAAAATGTATCATTTTTTTACATTTGCACTAACGATTTTCTATTCTATCTGGTAAATTCTAACGATACAGAAAAATGGATTGTATATATTTGTGATGCTTAGCCAGATATTCCTGCTGGCAAATAGCAAGCCTATTGAGCGTCATATGCCTCATTGTTTTACTCTTGAGTCTTACGACATTATATATATATATATATATATATATATATATATATATATATATATATATATATATATATATAAAGAAATATAGTCTTAAGATGTGCTATATTTATGGGATAAAGTGCTCAATATCAGAGATAGAACGTGTGTAAATATAAAAGTGAACATAGAAGTCAACACTTAGAGGCGACAGTCTGTTTCATGCTATATGCAATCGTCAGGCCACGTGTGCTGTTATTTTTCTCGGCTATTTATATATATATATATATATATATATATATATATATATATATATATATACGTGTCAGTGGGGCATTGTGGGTAGTCTATTATGGCGGTTATTTTACCGGATGTCGTTTATTTATTTATTTGGGTTAAATTATTTTGCTTCTTTTTATTTATTTTTATTTTTTGTTTCTTATTTTATTTATTTATTTATTTTTAATTGGTGTTTTTATTAACGTAGCAAAAATTTATTTATATCACTTATTTAATAGTTTTATTTTGGTTTGAGAATTTAATTAAAGCTTTTTGTTCGGTTTTGTGGTTGATTGTTGTAGTTTATTTTGACTATTATTTTGGAAGGAACAGTTTTTAATTTATGTTTATTTGGGTTGATTATCTTTATTTGTTTTTTTCTAACGGTAACTTTATCGGGATTGGTTTGTTTATTTATTTACTTGGATGAATTTAGGTCAATTTATTTGTATATTTTCTCTTTTCGGTTTTCGATTTTTAAGTAACGTAGAATTTATTTATTTATTTTTTTATTTTTGTTTTATTTATTTATTTTATCGTTATATAACAGTTATAGCTATTTTTTCGTCCGATTTTTTGTTTGATTTTTTTTTGTTTTATTCTAACTAATATTTTGGTCATAATGGTTTGCTAATTTGTTTATTATTTACTTTATTTATTTGGGTTTGTTGTTTTTTTTGTTTTTGTTATTATTATTATTCTATTTCGTCTATTCTAACAGGTGAGATATGGTAATTTATTTGGATTAATTTTGCTTATTTTATTTTTATTATGTTTATTTGTTTATTTATTTGTTTTTATTTTATTTTTTTATTTTTCAATTTTTAAGTTTTCATGTCTGCATTTTGAGATGAGCTCGGATCTTTTATTTAATAATGTATTTTGGTTTGGGAAAGTAATGATAGCTATTTTTCCTCCAAGCACAGTTTGCAAGTTTTTGATTGGTTGTTGATTTTTCCTTATTTTCCAAGATATTTTTGTTGTGATGTGCGTTTTGTTTTTAATTTCCCAGATATACTTAGAAAGCATTGTACTGTTCGCATATTTACTATTTGTGAAATATGTTTTGTGTGTGTAATTTCTTTGTTTCCAGGGTCCTTCAGGTACTCCTATGTATACTTTTTCTTCATTATCTGGTGATTTTATCGTGGTGTGGTATATTACGTTGTTTTGTAAACAATTTCCGTTTAAGAGACATTCGTTCTTTATTCTGCAGTTGCACGTGGGTTTAATTTGTTTATGTGGTTTGTTCATAATTTTCCTGATGTGCTTTTTTATTATTTGTGCCATGTTCCCGGTGCAGCCGTAGCTGATTTTTACTGTGTTTTTGTTGAACATTTTGTGTAGGGTGCTTGATTCTGGGAAGTGTTTGTGTAAGAGTTTGAAGAATATTTTTCCTACGTTTGTTTTTACGTTTTTTTCGTGGGTTGAACCATATGATATTTCTTTTCCTGTTGGCATTTTTTGTGTTCTGTGGTGAGTATGTGAGTGTTGCTGGGAATCCGCTATATTTTAAGGCTGTTTCATAGTCTTTCTTAGCATTGTTAAATTGGATTCATTGTAGGAATTGTCGGAAAGCCTGCGGTTAATCGATTTTGGTATCTGATTATAGAAGGCGGATGGTTGGAAGATGTGTGTATATAAAGTGTTTGATCATTGGGTTTTCTGTATGGTTTATATGTGCCTTTTCTTAGGTTGAAGGTAAATTCTAGGAAATCTACTTCGTTTAGGTTAGTTTTTATATCAATGTCGACTACCCACAATGCACCACTGACCCGTATATATATAAATAGCCGAGAAAAATAACAGCACACGTGGCCTGACTATTGCATATAGCATGAATAAGACTGTCGTCTCTAAGTGTTGAATTCTATGTTCATTTTTATATTTATATATATATATATATATATAAATATATATATATATATATATATATATATGAACACAGATACACAAAAACACACACACAAACACACAAACACACATACATATATATATATATATATATATATATATATATATATATATATATATATATATATGAAAGAATCAACGTTGACGTCAACTCTGAGCGGAGACAGTCAGTTTTCATGCTTGAATGCATTTTCACCCTAAAGATTGTACTTAATGTTGACTGCAGAGTTCACTCTTACACGTGTATATGGGTGTCTCTATGTGTGTGTATATGTATATATATATATATATATATATATATATATATATGCAGACCCATATTATATATGTATATATATATTATTTTATAAATATGTAATATATCACATATATATATATATATATATATATATATATATATATATATATATAGATAATATATATATAGATACGTATATATTTAATATATATATATATATATATATATATATATATATATATATATATATAGATAGATAGATAGATAGATAGATCGATATAGATATTTATATATGTATATATACAGAATCATTACTTACCTGTAATTTCCATATCAGTTCGTGTTGTTCATATACGTGTGTGTGAGTGTGTGTATGCGTGTGTGTACCTTAGAATTTCAGGCAATTCCCGAAGATCAACACTCAATTTCTTCTTGCTTCGGCTCAAACAAGAATCTTATATAATTCTGGGTCCTCAAGTGCGAAACATCAATTGTCACTGAACCAAGGCGTTCGATAACATTTAACATTTTTAGCGCAATAATTATTACTCATGCACATTACATTATATAATTACGCTAATATCAAATACATATATATATATATATATATATATATATATATATATATATATATATATATATATATATATATATATATATATATATATATATATGTATGTGTTTCTGTATATAAAAAAGAATGAAAATATGTCGTTTTTTGCAAAAGTAATGTCGATTAAATCTTTAAAAATAACTATGGCAACATTTCGGATAGGAAATTGAGTAGATATGTATTTCAAGAGAATTTGAATGCGCCAGTGTGCTTTGTAGGCAAATTAGTATCTGTTATTTAATGTGACTCTCTCCACCGTCTAAAGTTAAATGAAACCGGATGGGATGCATGTTCTTCCATCAGATGCTGATTCCTACCGAAATGCAATATATTTTTATTAATTTTTTCGAGTGATCAGGCCGGTAGACGAACTAAATACTGTATAATATAAACGGGGCGTTACGGGTATCCACTAACTATTAATGTTTGAAATAATAAAAATATGTCGGATTTTTTTTTTTTTAAATCATCAACTTCATCAAATTGTTGACTTGATAATGGCTGGTATTAGGAATTGAAGACGCTATGCAGTACAGGAAGTTTTCCGTGTTTATCATCAATTCGGTGTCAAGTACATACCTTATGTTAAGATTATGTCTACCGATAATAAAATCTGAAGGGCCTTCCATTCACTTAGTGTAGTGTCACTGCAGAGGTTTAATATATCTAGACACATCCTTGTCTCACACTCCTTTATATTTTTGTTTAGCTACTCACTGATTTTTCTTTCTGTTTGCTTCCAGTATTAGTTCTGGATTGTTCAAACATCTTTTCAAAATAGATTTAGTTTTCCTAGTAGTTGAAACCATGCCTTTCCTATTGTACGATGCGTTTTGTGAAATCTATAAATCAAATGCAGATCTTACTGATCATGAACATTGCAATTCTTGTCCTATTTCACATCTAAATATGCTTTACATTCTGTTCAGCCTGATTCACACAATTAGTTTGATTATGTGGCTCAAACAAATTCCATTCTTTAGTCCATTGGATTCAACCACGGCCCCCAGATTACTTTGGAAACTCCTGCAACTCTTTTGGCCGGTCTCCTTTTTTAAGCTGGTGAATGCTGCCATAATCCTTGCCTTCAGTTCATCTTTGATGTTATAAGGATTTTGTTTGGTTTCTCGCTCAACGGGATCCCACACATAGTAATCAAGTGGGTAGCAGTTTGGGAAAATATGTTGTAAGAGTTAAGGAATGATGTGGTCGCAGAAATGGTATGCCAAAAATGACTTGGATCTCCTGCTTGTGTGGCATGGAGCAGAGTCGTGATTCCAAACATAGAATCTTCCAGCAGGCACCATCTTGACCCATTACATCACTCAGGGCACTTGATGTAAGCCTCCATGATGAGTCTGATGGCCTGCCGGAAGAAGCATTGATGCATAACGCCACCATCACTAGGAATCACACTAAAATCCTTCGTAATCCCCAGTAAACTGTCCAAAAACTTTCCGAATACTCTGCACTCTCCTCAAATTGACACCCAACCACAGTGTAATGTTCGTAATGGGGTGTTCTGGCGCGAATGCTACGTTGCACTGCATGTCGTTTACAAATTTCAAATAGAGTGAATTGCGTCATGGTGCTCCTTTTCTCACAGACGGTGTCCAGCTGACA
This sequence comes from Acanthosepion pharaonis, assembly GCA_903632075.3. Classification (NCBI taxonomy): domain Eukaryota; kingdom Metazoa; phylum Mollusca; class Cephalopoda; order Sepiida; family Sepiidae; genus Acanthosepion; species Acanthosepion pharaonis. Next base: position 1,449,899 of record CAHIKZ030005098.1, on the reverse strand, counting down.
CTGCTATATTGTGCAGTCGAAAGAATTACTGAAACAAAGTTCATGCGTAAAATTAAAATATATACTTGCGAAAATTTAACCATCGCATCCACTTTATCTACTGCATTAAAACTAAACATGTTTTTTTTTTTTAAATAATATATCCTAAAATGTCAAATGCTGCACAACACATGACTTAGTAATAGAGAAAGCGGATTGAAAGTTTTGAAATCTTTTGTCTGTGGTTGCAAGGTGAAGAATACAATCAGGCCATCCCATAAGTTCTGTCCGAATTTTGAATAAACAATACAAGTGACCAAATGTTACATTTAATTACAGATTCAATCAACAATGTATTTTCCCTGATTATCTATGACTTCCTTCCATCTATTAACAAGCTTACTAATTCCATTACTGTAAAATTCTTTTGGCTTCGATTCGAAGAACTCACAAATGTCAGTTTTAACCTCTTCCTGTGTTACAAAAGCTGTTTCTTCGAAATGATTCTGTAAGCTACGAAACAAATGGTTGTCTGAAGGAGCAAGATCGCGAGAATAAGGTGGATGAGGAATTTTCTCCCAACCAAGTTCTTCAATATACTGTGACGTGATTCTTGCTGTGTGAGGTTGCGCATTGTCCTGATGAAACATCACCTCTTTTCGATTCACTAGAGCAGGTCTTTTTCCCTCAAAGCTTGGTTCAAACGCTGTAATTGCTGACAGTATATTTGAGCATTAATTATTGCATTAGGTGGTAAGAATTCAAAGTGGATTATTCCTTGGCGATCCCACCAGATTGAAAGAAGAACATTTTGCCCATGAAGTTCCCTTCTCGGCTGTGGCTGGGGTCCTTCCCCTTTACCAAGCCATTGTCTACGACGCTTAACATTTCGATAAAAGATCCATTTTTCTTCGCCAGTCACAAGTCTATCCAAAAAAGGTGAAATAATTTGGCGAGAATTGAGAGAAGAGCAGATGTCAATTCGGGATTTGAGGTTGTTTTTAGACAATTCATGAGGCACACATTTTCCAAGTTTAGAAACTGTTCCAAGCTGTTGAAGATGACGATGAACAGTTGTATAGTTTGAGCTGAGAACCACTGATAAAGCAGGATTTTCTTCAGGGGCTGCTTCAAGAAGCTTTTCATCAAACTCAACTGGTTGCCAGGTTTGATTTTAATCTTCAAGTCTGAATTCTCCAGCTCTGAATTTTGCAAACCATCTTCTACAAATTCTTTCATTCACACATTCCTCTCCATAAACTGTGTGAATGTTTCTAGCCGCTTCGGCTGCTGAGTTTCCTTTCTTGAACTCATAAAGCAATTATGTGCCTCAAATGCTTCTTGGGTTCTTCCCTGTTAGCAGGGTTTTAATCAAACAAAATTTAATTTTATTGTTCTCTGAAATGAAAATTGATCAGTTGAAATGCATCTAAACACAAAAATAATGTTCAGCTCCATTAGACATTATACAATACATAAATTTCGTTCATTTCAACAAAAAGTTAAAATTCGTACAGACCTTATGGGATGACCTGATAGATGACCCACCGCGTAATCGCTTTGACAATCTATCGATGCTGAAGAGTGAGGACGTAGTAGTATTAGGCTAGATATATGAATTACACGTCATTATTGGTTGGATGTGAATTTTTCAAAAATAGAACAAAGGGGGTTAGATTATTTCTGGAGCGATAACCGACAATATTTCCAACATGATTAGCGATGGCAGGATTATACGAGTTAGAAATTAGGCGTTTTGAAGTTATCAGGATTTGTTCGGATTTAGGGTTTGCAAGGTGATTACCATACGTTACTACTTTGGTTTTAGAGGTAATCAATGGAACATGCTAATCTTTCCGCTACTAAGTTTTAAAGGTTAGATAAGAACAGAGATCATCAGCCAAGCACTGATAATCCAAATATTGGGAGGAGAACACAAACAGCGGAATATTGTTTCTTATAAAAATATATTCACACATAGATCGACCCCAAATTAATATATATATATATATATATATATATATATATATATATATATATATATATATATATATATATATATATATATATATATATATATATATATATATATATATATATATATATATATATATATATATGATATATATATAGCATAGATATGCATATAAAAATCTGGGGTTGATATATATGTGTATATATACAGTAACCTGGATATAAGAGAGCTGTCGGGACCGGAGAAGTCTCTTATATCCGGGTTTCTTATATCCGGGTTTGGTCTATTTTATATATATTAACACAGGCTCTAATTTGGGACAAGAGAAAACTCTCTTATATCCGGGTTTCTATATCCGGGTCTCTTATATCCGTTACACTGTATATATATATAATTTATATATATATATATATATATATATATATATATATATATATATGTATATTATATATAAAATATATATATATATATATATATATATATATATATATATATGACAAAATATATATATATATGACAAAATATAGTTTCGTTGTACAATATATTTACGGATTAAAATGTTCAATATAAAGGATAGAGGGTATATTTTTCAAGGCAAACAAATTTCGTCATACACCCGAAAATAGATTCATATTACTACACACCACTACAAATGACATAATCTGAGTAAAAAAATTAAAATCGATTAAACGCTGCAGAATTATTGGTTTTAAAGCTAATCATATATTGAGCAAAAGGAAACTAGAGAGATTGTTTTAATCAATTTGCACAATGATGTATGCTGTTAAAACTGTGTCTATCATTAATAAAGCCTATTAGATCTTTCTTTATAGCGTTTACGCATTGTCTTGGCTTTTGTTTTGGACACTATTATTATTATTATCTGTTTATTTACATATCAAAGTACCCAGGATTTTCGGGATGAGTACAATTTCTTATATTTATAAGATTATTACAATATATATATATATATATATATATATATATATATATATATATATATATATATATATTATATATATATATAGTCAATATATACAAGACCGTTTCGCAGTATCACAGATCATCAGTGTGTCTAGACATACGACTGCTTCAAACCGAGATCGAAACTCGACCGATTTGTCATCACCCTAAGCTATCGGCACACGACAGGGAAAGGTAATCTTTTAACGTATTATATACGTGATGTATACAAAAGCCAAATCAGTAGCCAAGAGCGCTCATAACTGCGACGTGTTAATAACAGGAGCAGTCACTGTTTTTAAATTTTCCTTTATCTATTTCCTTTATCTTCTCAGGTATCAAGATGACTGCCATATATCATCTACCCAGTTTGTTCCATTTGACCAAGACGTTGGCTTATTATAAGGGTGAGAGCAATGACGTTTGCAGTACCTACGATATAGAGAGAACGAACGGATCATTTCAAAGTCCATTATTTCTGCATGCTTAATATATGCAGTTTTACAGTCATGGCCAAGCATCATATTGTTTATCTCAACTTAGGATCGAGAAGAAGGCCAGTAACACAAAACGATGGTGGGGGCGTAGAATGACTTACTAATATCTGACAAAGTGATATCTGTGTAGGGACGACTAAGTAGTGAAGTTGTGTTCTTGGAAATGAAGACGAACCACAGAAAGTTTCTCAAGGTGTGTTAAATTATTTGCTTAGAGATTTGGCATTGACAAAATATCTCAAAACAGGACGATGTTGGTATTACCCATTTCAGAAACAGAAATAAGTATTTGAATTCTTAGTTCTCTGTGGACGGACCATTATTTTTCTGTAATAGAATTGGTGAGATATTTCATGATTTGAGCATAATCCATTTGGATGGCGTTTATTCATTGATTCATCTAAGAGAAGTCTCAAGGCAGTACCACTACACAACTGCAATAAGAAACAACCCACTCCCATAGGACATTCAGTGCACACGAAGGTGTGTTATAAGAACATGCAGATACTCCTCGATGTCATAAAATACTCAGAATACAACTGAAATATATGTGAAGATATAAAGGTGATTGGGATATTGATGGTAATTATTGTGAGATCGGAAACTACCTACACAATAGACTCTTCCAGGCCTATATTAAGTAGGCGACATAGCACTCTACAGATTGACAGACAGTGACAGAGAGTGACACTGAGTGACAGAAAGAGACTAGTATGACTACCAGTGTTGGACACTAACTTATAGTAAGCTCCGCTTACACTATCTCTGTAACCTGTTGTTAATATATCTTTCTTACATCTAATCCGTGTTCCGTGTTTTACTTCTGTGGTCCTAACTTTGGCCCCACATCAGTAATAAAGTCAGGATTCACAAAATGTTGCTGTTTTTATGCATTTCATAATGTCGGGTTACTGCCAAGCACTACGTAATCAGAATGGCCACAGCAAGAATCGTATGAGACGGGCGTCGTTAACGTTCAGTGTGATCCATTAGTAAACCCAGAAAACCTTCTTCTTCACCCTCTTCATATAGCTCATGAAACAATATGTGAAGATACTTGCCAGAAAACATTGAATATGTGAATTCTAAATTCCCAAAATTCACCGATTTAAATCTGAAGCATTGTGTATTAGTAGGTCCGTAGATAAAGGATCTCTTCAGGCACAAACACTTCAAACCCTAGATGGCATTATACTTAAAACCTCGTAATAATTTATGTTAATTTGTGAAGAATTTCTGGATGAAAAAAGATCCCAGTGTTTCAGAAATGTAGTAAAATGTCTTCTAGACTTTTTCCAAGCAATTGTCTGTCTGATGTCATTGAAAATCGATTCCCGTGATTCACATCTAGAAGTTTTTGCAAAGAGCTTGGAGTAGAGTCTGATGAAGTAATGGGAAATTTTTCGTCGAAACAGCATCAATGGAACAATGATTTAGGAAGGAAGGATTACTGTCGGAATAGCACAAGAACAAAAATTCTACCAAGGAATATACACCAGAGGAAAAATTCTAGCAAGGAATAAATACCAGAGAAAAATTCTAAATTGCAAAGATTTAAAGATGTAATTCAACAGAAGTATTAATAACATATAAATGTATCCTAATAGAGAAAAACCGACTTCAGATTGGTAACCAACATACAACATGGATTAAGAAAAGTAATATTCAAATCTGATGATTAAAAATATTTTTTATTGACCGGTGTCATATATATGTCAAATATATATAAAATACCTCGAATAGTTCTGCATTTATCTGTTTATTTTGTTATTACTAGCAATATATCATATATTATTATACTATATTTTCCATTCTTTATTTCTAACTTTTATTTTCTCATGTTTAGCCTAGTGTCTACTGTATTGAGTAGAATTAAATTGTTCCCGTTGTGAGATAGGCCTCGTGATATTTGCTTATTTCAAATTCAGGTGTTTCTCTCATCTGTTACTGCTATGTCAATAAACATACACATACATTTCCACTATTTCATCTATTTTCTGATAATACTAGCCGCATGGCTCGGCGTTGCCCGTGCTTGATTAAAAAATCGTACGACTCATACAGTAATCACTATTACTTGACTTAAAATATTTTTGCCCTTCCCTGCCTTTAAAAGAGTGTCCTTTGCCGTGCTGATGTTGCTACATGCCTTACTTCTTGCCTATCTCATGCGAGTTTTTCTAAGATCTATACTAAACATTAAATCTGTTACGAAAAAGAACTAAATAAAATGAACACAAAACGACCAGCTTTAAAAAACGGACTCGTAAATGGAAAAACCGAATGAGAAAACAATGTTAAAAACAAATACTTTTTCACACACCCAACCCAGTTCTGCGGAATCAGAATCAACGTTGAGTTTAAGCAAGCGAATTAGACAATTGGAGCAAAGTGCCATTCAGATTTAAATTTTTACCACTTGTGACGAATGCAGCTATCGATTGTTTTTGCATGCTAGCATGTTAGTTAACATTCGTGTCAGTCAGCTGTTGGCTCTCACACTGGCCAATAGAATTTTCCTGTCTATTCGTGGCAGCCAGCTATAGGCTCTCACTTTGGCCAGTACAAAATGGCCGCAAACTACATGAAAATTGCCATAGAAGCATAAAAAAATCGATTATTCCCACTATTGATGGGAGTTGGGAAATGCAAGGTCGGTCTTGGCCTTCCCACTTACTTGGAGCATGTCCATGTAAATTTTGGTGCAAATCCGTCGAAAATTGCGGCCGTGAATTTGTTACATACACACCTACCTTTTATAGATAGAGATACTTTGTTTTGAAACGTTTGTTGTTCCTCATTTGCAATCGTTTGTATCTGGAGATGTTGTAAAATTTCATCGAAATATGTGAAATAAGAAAAGAGTAATTGAATAAAATATCCATTAACTTTCGGTGAGATTTCTAGAATCACCGTTATGTTTTAAATGTGTTTAGTTTGAAGCTTTTGATAATGATCTAACTTGATTTTATGCGTTGTAAATTTAATTTTCTCTAATTTACTGCAGATAATTTTCCGACAGGAAGAGGCATTTTTTTACCACTTGAAAGCCCTGCCGTTTTTTTTATATTTTCTCCGTACTTTTGTATTTTCATAATTCCCTGAGCAGAATCGCATTTGAGAGGCTATTTCATTTCTTTTTTCTTTGATATGAATGTATTCTGCAATGTCTTTAATAGCAACAACAAACATTCTGAATGGAGATCTGCTTTTTTTACACCTTTTGAATTCAATAATTTATTTTCTACATTTTCATCGAGTGATTTGATAATCAGTAAAATAGTTGATCATAGCTTTGTTTACTATTTAATGTAAAAAAAATCAAACATTTCTAATATCAATAATTTCAAATGATGCGTCACGTGAATTCCCCGAGGTTAGTCCGAATGGGATTATTTTCTCTTTAATCAATCGACATAAAATAAGTTATTTTAATATTTTAATAAAGAAATTATGTGTTTCTTTTTTATTTCTGTTTTCTTTCTTTCTTGGAACTGGCTAGTTTTCTAAAAGCGGCTTTGGTACGGCATGGTCGTTTTAAAAAAAATATACTCCTCATCAATTATTGTATTTCAACGTACGTCTACTTGCTGCTATATTATCAGAAATTATTAATGTTAATTTGCACGTACACAAGTCAGAAGCAAACGCAAACACGCGTATACACAGTTTTTAATTTTATCTCTCTCACACTAAAACACATGTGTACGTAACTAATTGATCATCGTCGTCATGTTTAGTCACGTCCCCTATATCCCAACAACAAAATTGACATCGAGTTATGAATAGTAATTATTGCTACTACTTAGAAACAGTACACTTATATCTTAACGATATCCTTATCTTTTTTATAGTTCTCCTAAGTTCCTCAGTATCATATCAACATCTTTATCATTCACTTTCTATAGTCCCATTAAGAAAAGGTCCCCCTAAAGATATATTTGAACTTGTAGTGTCAAAATGACAAAGGCCAATCGAGATAATTTTATAAAATTAAGGAATAAGAGGCGTTGTATATGAGCATATGTGGGTGACATAGGTTTAACCCTACACTTGAAAAGATTAAAAATGAAGCCATCAATATGGAAGTGGCTATAGCTCCCCATAACATACTATTCTTCAATAGAACAAATGGGAATTTTTTATAAATCTAACATATTTCGCTTTTATTAAAGCTTTATCTGAGAATGGAATATGGAGGAGAAAATATAAAATTTTAATATTTTTATTTTTGTGTTGTTTGTTTTCTCATTGTTTTAGTAGACTTCAAATGCATCGATCTTGCAATGTTCGTGCGTATAATTCATATGTTCATGTGTTCGTGTGTATCATTCATATGTTCATATGTTCATGTGTTCTTGTGTATAATTTATATGTTCATGTGTTCATGTTCGTTCATTCATATGTTCATGTTCATTCATATGTTCATATGTGTTCTTGATATAATTCATATGTCCATGTGTTCGTGCGTATAATTCATTCTGTGTATAATTCATAATAATTCATTATATGTTCATGTGTTCGTGTATATAATTCATATGTTCATGTGTTCGTGTGTATAATTCATATGTTCATGTGTTCGTGCGTATAATTCATATGTTCATGTGTTCGTGTGTATAATTCATATATTCATGTGTTCGTGTGTATTATTCATATGTTCATATGTTCATGTGTTCGTGTGTATAATTTATATGTTCATGTGTTCGTGCGTATAATTCATATGTGTTCGTGTTCATGTATAATTTCGTACGTATATGTTCATATGTTCATGTGTTCGTGCGTTTAATTCATTTGTTCATATGTTCGTATAAATTATGTTCGTGTGTTTGTGTCTATAATATATTTCATGTGTTCATATGTTCATGTGTTCGTATAATTCATATGTGTTCATGTGTTCCGTGTATCATTCATATGTTCATATGTTCATTGTTCATTCATATGTTCATGTGTTTTTTTCATATAATTCATATGTTCATGTGTGTGTGTATAATTCATATGTTCATGTGTTCGTTTGTATCATCCATATGTTCATGTTCATGTGTTCTTGTGTATAATTCATATGTTCATGTGTTTATGCGTATAATTCATATATGTTCATTCGTGTATATAATTCATATGTTCTTGTGTATAATTCATGGTTCATGTTTCGTGCGTATAATTCCTTATTTCATATAATTCATATGTTTATGTGTTCGTGTGTATAATTCCTATGTTCATGTGTTCGTGTATATAAATTCATTTGTTCATATGTTCACGTTCATATGTTCATGTTCGTATATAATTCATATGTTCATTTGTTCATATGTTCGTACGTATAATTCATATGTTCGTGTGTTTGTGTCTATAATTCATATGTTCATGTGTTCATGTGTTCTTGTGTATAATTCATATGTTCATGTGTTCGTGTGCATAATTCATATGTTCATGTGTCCGCGTGTATCATTCATATGTTCATATGTTCATGTGTTCTTGTGTATAATTCATATGTTCATGTGTTTCTGCGTATAATTCATATGTTCATGTGTTCTTGCGTATAATTCATATGTTCATGTGTTCGTGTGTATAATTCATATGTTCATGTGTTCGTGGTTCGTGTGTTAATTCATATATTCATGTTTATGTGTTCGTGTGTATAATTCATATGTTCATATATGTTCATATAATTCCTTATATGTTCATGTTTCGTGTGTATAATTCATATGTTCATGTGTTCGTGCGTATAATTCATATGTTCATGTTCGTGTGTATAATTCGTTTTCATATGTTCATAATTTATATGTTCATGTGTTCGTGCGTATATGTTTCATAATGTTCATGTGTTCGTGTGTATCATTCATATGTTCAATTTCATATGTTCATGTGTTCGTGTGTATAATTCATATGTTCATATGTTCATGTGTCGTGTATATAATTCATATGTTCATGTGTTCGTGTGTATAATTCATATGTTCATATGTTCATGTGTTCGCGTATATAATTCATATGTTCATGTGTTCTTGTGTTTAATTCATTTGTTCATATGTTCGTACGTATAATTCATATGTTCATGCGTTCGTGCATATAATTCATATGTTCATGTGTTCGTGCGTTTAATTCATTTGTTCATAATTCATATATGTTCATGTGTTCGTGTGTTCGATATAATTCATTTCATGTTTCATATGTTCATATGTTCATGTTCATGTGTTCTTGTGTATAATTCATATGTTCATGTGTTTTTGCGTATAATTCATATGTTCATGTGTGCGTGTGTATAATTCATATGTTCATGTGTTCGTTTGTATCATTCATATGTTCATATGTTCATGTGTTCTTGTGTATAATTCATATGTTCATGTGTTTCTGCGTATAATTCATATGTTCATGTGTTCTTGCGTCATGTGTTCGTTAATTCATATGTTCACGTGTTCTGTGTATAATTCATAGGTTCATGTGTTTTTCATATATTCGTATATATAATTCATATGTTTATGTGTTCGTAAATTCATATGTTCATGTGTTCGTGTATATAATTCATATGTTCATGTGTTCGTGCGTATAATTCATATGTTCATTTGTTCGTGTGTATCATTCATATGTTCATGTGTTCGTGTGTATAATTCATATGTTCATTTGTTCGTGTATATCATTCATATGTTCATATGTTCATGTGTTCTTGTGTATAATTCATATCTTCATGTGTTTTTGCGTATAATTCATAGCTTCATGTGTTCTTGCGTATAATTCATATGTTCATGTGTTCGTGTGTATCATTCATATGTTCATGTGTTCTTGTGTATAATTCATATGTTCATGTTTTCGTGTGTATAAATCATATGTTCATGTGTTCGTGTGTATCATTCATATCTTCATGTGTTCATGTGTTCGGGTATATAATTCATATGTTCATGTGTTCTTGTGTATTATTCATATGTTCATGTGCATCATATTTCTAGGTTGCTTATGCGGGATTATAATGTGTATTGATTTGTGTGTGTACATTTGTGTGTGCATGTGTGTATGAGTTTGCATGAATGTATATAGTATTCGTTTTATCTATGTTTGGTGGTTGTCCTCATGTTGATCCGGGAGCGTTTTGTGTGAGGGTGAAAGAATTTAATTTACACCGGCCTTAGTAGTTGGTAAACTATATCCTCGTCTCTTAAAAGTGTGTTCGACGTGTGTTTATAGATGATAAAAAAATTATCGGAAATTCTTCGAAGTTCTTCCTGCATAAAGTTTTGTTACGTTTTAATAAACATGACATTTATGAAATAGAAACTATGGCCAGTTTTGTTTCTAAATACAAGCAAGTTAAAATGTTGTCCAAACGTCAGTATATCTTATGTTGGTAGATTCGGATTTTAGATTTCTAGATTTTTCGTATATTTATGAGATAAAATACCTAATATATATTCTAAATTATTACTTTCTTTTTTCTAGGAGTACACTGTTCCTCATATACAATCGTTTATCGCCGATGGTAATGTACAGTTTCATCAAAATATCTAAAAAAATAAAATATCCATTAAGGTTACGTAGCTTAACTTTGGTGATCTTTCACTGAATAATTAAAGTAAATCCCATTAAATTTTAGAGAACAAAAACATTTTACGTTTCTTTTATGGAATATCATGTTTTAACGATGAAAAACAATGTAACATGCAAACAAAATGAACGCTTATACTTAAAATCAGAACGAATTGACATATCTAGGATACATAACAAAGAAAATGGATTGAAAATTTTGACATCGAGAAGACATTGAATCTAAGAGTGGCACACAAAAATAGAGGTATTTAATGAGCTTGTGACGAATGGCTGCCAGAACAGTGACTGTGAGGGAAATGTAAAATGATAATAATCTCTAAGAGCTTCAAGGTGTAAGACGTTGTAGAGAGCTATATCATCCACGTCTTGAATTGACACAGTACATAATAAACTCTTTAAATTTGGTTCTATATCTCAATTTCTGTGATTAATTACCAAGAGAAACATTGTTTTGGCAACAAAATAAGCGAACGTCTACTGATTTCATTTAACATTTCACATGAGCAAAGAGATTAACAAATCCCTATTTATTGTATTACCTTTTTCTTCGTTAATTCAGAAAAGGTTTGTTTAATATTTCAATTTTATAGTCATCGTGTTTAAAACTTTTTACCTTAACGCAAAAAATGGTTATCTACTCTTTTAAGCGTTTGAGAGTATAATTCACTCGCATTGAGATATTGAATGTCAATTAATGCTAATTTTGACGACATATTTTTGCATAATTTTCTTAATGGTTCCTAACAACGTGTTCAAAATGATTGGACTTATTTGCATTTTACTCCTGCTGTTTGCTTTATAGTTCTATTCTTATGTATTTTAAAGATTTAGGATTTTTCTTTCCTTACATTCAGCAGGGTACACCCACCAAAAAAGGCTCGTATATTCAATATGTTCATTTATTTGATGCGTTTTTCAGTGCATTTGTGTAATTGAATGTCGATGACTTGCAGGCAGTCGTCAATTCAGGTTATTGAAAATAATGTATTATTTTCTGTAGATTTTTTTTCGGAATTGAACTTCTATCGGCAGATTGTTCTAAACTGGAATGAGCGGACATTTTTCGCAAATGTGGTCGAGTACTTATTACTTTGTATTCAATGTTCAATGACAAGTTAAGTATGGCAGGCTGATACAAATTTCATGCGATCTGAGGAACTAATGTCTTTCAGAAGACGGGGGTAGCATATAACATATCAAATTTTATGAGTTCAAAACCGCAGTGTATGGGCAACAGGGAAATGTAACAACAACAATATTTAATACGAATAATTCTACTACTACTACTACTACTACTACTAATAATAATAATAATAATAATAATAAGAAGAAGAAGAAGAAGAAGAGGAAGAAGAAGAAGAAGAAAAATGGAAGAAGAAGAAGAGGAAGAAGAAGCGGAAAAAGAAGAAGAAGAAAAGGAAGAATAGGAGGAAGAATAAGAAGAAGAGGAGGAGGAAGAATAAGAAGAATAGGAGGAATAATAAGAAGAAGAGGAGGAGGAAGAAGAAGAAGAGGAAGAAGAAGAGGAGGAAGAGGAGGAGGAGGAAGAAGAAGAAGAAGGAGAAGAAGAGGAAGAAGAAGAGGAAGAAGAAGATAAAGAAGAAGAAGAAGAAGAGGAAGAAGAAGAGGAAGAAGAGGAAGAAGAATAGGAGGAAGAATAAGAAGAAGAGGAGGAAGAAGAAGAAGAGGAAGAAGAAGAGGAAGAAGAAGATAAAGAAGAAGAGGAAGAAGTAAAAGAAGAATAGGAGGAAGAATAAGAAGAAGAGGAGGAAGAAGAAGAAGAGGAAGAAGGAGAAGAAGGAGAAGAAGAGGAAGAAGAAGAGGAAGAAGAAGATAAAGAAGAAGAAGAAGAAGAAGAAGAAGAAGAGGAAGAAGTAAAAGAAGAATAGGAGGAAGAATAAGAAGAAGAGGAGGAAGAAGAAGAAGAAGATGAAGAAGGAGAGGAAGAAGGAGAAGAAGAAGAAGAAGAAGAAGAAGAAGAAGAAGAAGAAATGTGGAAGAAGAAGAATTAGCTAATCGATAGCTTGGATTGACTATGTAACTTATCGATAGCAGGGATCAACTATAGATAAGATTTCGACCATATACCGCACCCATAGATAGAGAAGAGCTTAAAACGTTTACAGAGTATGACCCACAACGGTCAAATGCATAACGGAGAGTATGCAGAACTGTGCGACTAACTTAAACATAAATCATACAAATGTGTCATTAACATCGAGAACAATCAACATCAAAAACGGGATCTTCCAAGTAGATTCATTATCCTCACTACTCTTCTGCCTTACGTTAGCGCCACTCGGTTGACTACTGAACAACATTAGCTACAAATACAAGTCACAGAATGGCAAACTGAATCATCATATTGATCATCTTAAGATGTTTGCCAAGGATGACAACCAGTAGAAAAAAATGTACCCACCATTGTCAAAACCTTCAGTAAAGATATTAGGGTGGAGTTTGGAATCAACAAATGTGAAGAAGCCACCTTCAAACTAACGAAAACTACAGGTTGATATCAATAACAAGATTATGGAAGTAGAACAAAATGGTACATACAAATACTAAGGAATTAATGAAGGAGACGGAATACATCATTCAATTATAAAGAAAAAAAGATCCGAAAATAATTATAGAAAATTGTGTTTCATACTAGAAAGAAAACTTAAAGGAGTCAGTAAAATGAAGGCCGTCAACACCTTAACTATACCTGTAGTAACATGCATCTTCAATATTATTAAATGGAAGTTGAATGAAATTAAGTATTGGAGGCCAAAAGTAGAAAAATGCTTCCCCAAAGGAGGATGTACCACCCAACATCAGATGTAGATAGGCTGTATGTAGCAAGAGTTTTAGGTGGTTGAGGTCAAATCAAACTTGAACTCTAAAACTACAATAATCGGATTAGAAGCATACCTCAGAAAAACAAATGACCCTCTTCTACAAAGAGTAAAACATCAAATCCATTCTACCAGCTTCCCTCTTCAAGAAACAGCATAATACACCGATAAATAAACGAAGCGAATAACATGTACGTCAAACGAGTAAAACTAAAAGAAAAAAAATTGACCAAATGAAATTACAAAAAAGATTCTGGGAGGACAAGGCGTTGCATGGGAATTATCTAAACTGAACGGAAGAAGCAGAATGTGGACTAAAAGAGAAAACATCAGTGGCTGAGAAGCACCGGGTTGATTGCAGAGACTCAAGGCCTAATTATTGTAGCTCAGAATCAAAACCTTGAAACACAATGCTATCACTGTGACATAATCAAAAATTGGACTAACCCGAAATGCAAAATCTCCGGAAAATATACTGCAGCTCTCGACCATATTATCTGAGGATGTCCGGAACTAACAAAAAAAACTGAATATGTCCACAGACATAACATATGTGCAAAGGAAGATATGCAAGAATCAGAAAATCAAGACCACTGAGAGATTACATGAACACCAATCAGACACAAGTAGCAAAATAATGATGTAACTATCTTCTGGGTCATGCGGATTCAAATTTACAGGGAATAACAACCAACAGATCTGGATTTATTATAAAAGACAAGAAATTCAGTAAGTGTAGGCTTATTGACATAGCAATGTCATCTGAGAGAAATATCTCCATGAAAATTAACGAGAAATTATGGGGAATGAAGACTGAGGCTGCACCAACAGTAATCGGAGTTGTTGGCTTCATGAGAAAAGGAATGGACAATTTGACTAACAGTGTCCCATGTAACATCAACATACAACTTGCACAGAAAATCTTGCTCCACTATAAATATCCCATATTCTAAGAAAAGTGCTATCAATTAAATTACTTATAGGGACTAAGTAACAAAGTTTGAACCTGGCTCTACAGGATAGAAAACTGGAAAAATAACACATATAAAAGTAATAACAATAATATGTAAAAAAAATATTAAAAGGAGAACAAAGAGGAAGAGTGTGACATATTGATGAAAACTGAAGAAAAATAAATGAATAAATAAATAAATAATAATAATAATAATAATAAGAGAGTAACCCATCTGGGGTTGAAAAATCTGTCATTGGAACAAACTCTTCCACCACCATTG
Source organism: Acanthosepion pharaonis (assembly GCA_903632075.3). Classification (NCBI taxonomy): domain Eukaryota; kingdom Metazoa; phylum Mollusca; class Cephalopoda; order Sepiida; family Sepiidae; genus Acanthosepion; species Acanthosepion pharaonis. The sequence goes on along the minus strand of CAHIKZ030005098.1, from coordinate 1,434,880 downwards.
CGATACAAGATTACCAAAACCGGGTTAACTCCAATATTAGACCAGATGACTTAATGCCAGTTCAATAAATAAAAAGAAAAAAAACGGATTGGAATCGTGAAGATTATAAACAAGTAATAACAGCTTTTTTTTTCACTGCAAATCAATAATCCAAAAAATAACATCACGGATCAGACATATCAAATATGGAAAGAATAGGAACTGAAATAAGAACTTATCTCGACCTAAGTATGCTTGCCAATGTCCGCAGAAATACTGCTAAGTATAAAATATGGAACGAAGGAAACAAAGAAGAATTAAAAAGTATTAAGAAGGAGAAGAAAAAGAAGAAGTTCAAAACATGAATGCATACATTTTACAATTTTCTTAGTAATTTTCGTAGAAAATTGCCACAAATTTCGATAGAAAATGTAGATTAGAAGTCCTCAGTATTTAAATGTATTCTTGCCATTTTAATCTCGATACTGCTAATTTAAATCTCATGAAAAAGGGGCAAGTTATAATTTAATCAGATAATCGATATTCGATGACACCGACAAATGAGAATAAAAGATGAGTAATGAGCTAGACGCGTTCTCTGCCATTTAATGTTTTCTAACTAAAAAGAAAACAAAGGATTTTATAACAAAATCTGGTCTATACATCAGTTCTTAGGGAAAAAAAAAACATGAAAAGTAGAATATTTAAAATAGTCAATATTTGTTGAAAACTGTAATGTGTATTCGTTTCGATAATGAGAATCTTTGAAAAACATGAGTCGAGATTGTTTTTCTATTATTAATGAAAGCCAATTTTGTCCCCAATATACTGGGTCCTGTAATTTGCTGTTATTACTTACAAAAATGTTTGGGATTCTGCTGAAATATTTTCACGTCAATAAGTATAAATATTTAAGTAGTAAGAAATAAAAACAAGATATATCTTATCAGTACTCGAATGGTATTAAGACAGTCATGACTTAACAGGTTTGCATTCACACTGTCAAAAAATCGACAAGGGAAAAATGGAAAATAAAAGCATATTTACTGTTAGATGAAGGTGTAAATATAGGGAACAATAATCAGACACAAAAACGATAAATATTACTGGTGTCATTATATAACATATAAAATATCAGATAAACTAAATACTTCCCTTTAACACATGCACACACATCTATCTATCTATCTATCTATCTATCTATCTATCTATCTATCTATCTATCTATATATGCACACACACACACACACACACACACATATATATATATATATATATATATATGTGTCATTTTCTTTAACTTTATACATATAAGCATGTATATACTATAATTTATATATGATACATATTTATTTTGTGTCTTTTTTTTATAATGATATATACTATATATATATATGCATTATATATATATATATATATATATTTATAAATATATACGTATATAGATTGCATAATAATTATACTATATATATATAAGTGTGTGTGTGTTTGTGTGTGTATGTTTCGATTCTAATTATGTTTCTTTAAGATTTTCAGTATATTTTATGAGGATTTTTCATCTCTTTCAGTCATGAGGCAGTTTGCTATTGTGTAGTATGAATTATTTCTGAAATTGCAATATGAAACGAGCCATGCCATTTTGCTAGATACTTCTCCCTTTCGTAAATAAATTTTTCGTTGTTTTCTCCTCTGGGACAAAATATCTGAAGGGTTGTTGTCAGCTGATGACATATTCTTCACGTGTATTTTTAATTTTGTTGTGTTTTTGGTGTTTCTATATATATATATATATATATATATATATATATATATATATATATATATTTGTTCTCTCCATATATTTTTTTGTTGAATGATATTTTTGTGAATATGTTCTGTCTTCTCGAGGCTTGTTTTGTAACTATGTGTGTTTATATATATATATATATATATATATATATATATATATATATATATATATGTGTGTGTGTGTGTGTGTGTGTGTGTGTTTGTGTATATGTGATTGCGTGTATGTATCTATGTGTGCCTTGGCGTGCGTGTGCTTGTATTTATATACTGTATTTACTTTGTCGCCATATTTGTTACAACGTTTCGGCTGTTGTACGCTCCGGCCTTCTTCACCTGGTTGGAACTTCGAACTGAACCCTTTATTTCGATCACTGGGGTAGACTGTTCTAGTTCCACGTGCCATGTTTGATGGATGTCAGTTATCAGTTATCTCCTGCTAATTTTCCCTCTGAAATTTCTTCACTGCCTTAACCAGGAATTGAACTCACCTTTTTAGGTCTGTCACTGGATCTAACCATCGACTTTATCCACTGTGTCATGTGTCCTTGAGGTATGAACTTCTGAGTATTATAAACCTAATGTTTTCAGCATCATTTTTTATCAGTGCTCATATTGCAATTTTGCTGTTATCATTGCATGTCTTTACCAGAGTTCATATTGCAACTTTGTTATCTTTGCTTTTCTCTGGCATTCCTTATTACTGCTTCCCATATTGTATTTATTTCTATGCTTGGGCGGCTCAGGAGATTTTTATGGCCTAGCATATGTGCTGATTTCTTAAGTTTACGAATTTTCCAATGGGGTTCCCTGTCGATGATCTCAACATGATCCCACAGGGGACGGTGATCTCCCTTCTCTCTCCATATGTGGTCAGCCACGCCTGATTTTTCTACTTCCCCTCGCGTTACAGCTTTCTGGTGTTCTTGAAGCCTTACCTTGAGGGGGCAGCCTGTCTCTCCTTTATATTCCTTTCGGAAGCTGCACGGGATAGCGTACACACAGTCTTTAGTCATGTTCCCCTCTGTGGGTGGGGGGCTCACTCGTGAGAGATATCTGCGAAGTGTTGTCACGCTTTTGAAGGTTGTCCTGATGTTATATTTTCTCTGATAACCCCTTCACATAAGGCAGGCAGACTGTTTTCTGAGTGTTGTTGTTCTCCTCCTCCTCCTCTTGTACCCGCCTATCCCAGTTTTTGGGGGCTGCTGCCATGTACCCAGGTTAGTTGTTACGTTGTAGCGTACTACTTATACTGACCAATTCCTTATCTAACGTCTCTGGATCGCCACTTATGACTTTTGCTCGGTGTTGTAAGCATCGGACGATCCCTTTCTTTACGCTGTATGGATGGTGGATGTCGAAATTCAGGTACTGTCCGGTGAATGTTGGTTTACGGTTTACGCATGTCTTGAACCCTTGCTCTGTTCGAGATATTAGTACATCCAGGAATGGGAGTGAGTTGTTAATCTTTCTCCATTGTGAACTGCACCGAAGGTCTTATTGAGTTCACATGGTCCAGTAGAACCTGGACATCTTCCTGATGTGGCCAGAGTATGAAGGTGTCATCTACGTACTTTAACCATATAGTTGTCTTTAGCGATATAGATTCTAATGCCATTTCTTCAAAGTATTCCATGTATATATTCGCCATTGCTGGTCATAATGGCGAACCCATTGCTAAGCCCTCATCCTGTCGATATATGTGTGATCCCATTCCGAAGTGTGTTTTTTGTGTACAGAAAGTCAACATCTCCATCAGATTATCTATTGGAATACTGGTCCGCTCCTCTAGGGAAGAGTCAGAGGTCAATCTGTATCTGAATACTGAGAGTGCCTCCTCCGTGGGTACCTTGGTGAACAGACTAATCACGTCCAAGCTCACCGTCTGGTTGGATAGGATGGGAGCATCTTTGATTATTTGCACGAAGTGGGCGGAGTTTCGGGCATATGAAGGAGACTTTCCGATCAATGGGTCAATTATATCTTGACAACTAACAATCGGCCTGAGTGGAATACCGTCTTTGTGAATCTTAGGGAGACCGTATATGTGAGGTAACTTCGTATAACGCTGCGATAACTGCCTATACGTCTTGGGTGCGAAGTGATCCTTGTTCTTGATTAGGATCTGTGACAGTTGGCGTTCCGTTTTCATAGTAGGATCCTTTTTCACTTTGCTGTAGTTACCATTGCTAATGAGGTCTTCCAGTTTTCTTGTATACTCCGATTTGTCCATCACTACATTCGCATTACCTTTGTCAGCCGGTAGTATGATGATGTTTTCGTTCCTTTGTAGTGATTCAATCGCCAGTCTCTCCAGTTTTGTTATGTTAGACCTGGGCAGCTTGGCTCTTTCCAAGGCCTGTCTCACTTTCTATCTCAGTTCATCCGCCTGAGCCTGAGGGATGTTCAAGGCCACCTCCTCTACTCTGGCAATGATATCCAAGTATGGCACCCGCCTGATGATTGTGGCGAAGTTGAGACCCTTATTCAACACTGACTCCTCAGAGGCACTCAGCTGATATTGGCTGATTTTGACTACTGCTTTCATTGGTGGGTGATGGACCTTGTGCGTCACCTTCTGATCTTTCAATCTATTTAATTTTTGCACTTGGCGAGCCTTGACTACATCAAATTCATGTCTGAAGGATTTATCTCATTTTGGATTCTTCTCTGGTCTTCTTCATTGATAATTCTGTTGAAGAAATCCTCGAGCGTGAGAGATATGAGCATGTAGCTGATGTTTCATCCAACGATTGTACTGGATTCTCTCTCGGACAAGGGCGTGTCCCGCTTTCTCTGCGACCCGACGAGCTCTCTTTGAATTGATAGGAAGTCTTGGTGCCAAGCCTGAAGGGATGAGTTGTAGGTCTCTGCATCGGTGTAGGAATGTCAGATGTTTCGATATTCGTGCCAGTTTTTGGTAGGATTTCTCAATTTGTCTCCATATATATATATATATATATATATATATATGTGTATATATATATGTGTGTGTGTATGTACAATGGTGAAGGATTTGTGCCGAAACAACCACTCTTTTTGAAAGGCCGAATACACCTGGTGCTCTACGTGCCCAAGCGACTCTCCGCCGGTTCTGAATTCAGAGTTGCCATTCTAGACCAGTTGCCATCCAAGGCTATATAACCCATCTGTCCTGCTATTTATACAGGAATTGGATGGACAAGAAGAGGATTAATACCTTCCCCAAAAGTAAATGTAATGGATTTGACTGTAATTCGAACTCGGTTCTCCAATTTCTCAATCCGAGCCGCTATCAATTACTCATCCGGGAAAATCTAGAATAGGTTTAATACCTTTCCCAAAGGTATTAGCAAAGTGAATGTAATGATTTCGACTGGAATTCGAACTCGGTTCTCCGTTTCATCAATCCAATCCACTATCCACTACTCCACCGTATATATGATAACCTTTCAAATGGTCACAAACATATACCATATTTCCAAGACAGCATATTAGTTGTTAAATCTGAATGTATGCCTCTTCGCAGGCTTTCTTTAGTTCCTCGTAGAAACGTTTTTTTTTTTTTTCGAATCTCCGATTCTAAAAAAAATGTCCTGTCCTTCCCTTTCTGGTTGAGAATTATTATTCCTTTAATTCTGTTAGATTCTGATGAACAACAATGTTTTAATAATAGTCTGCTATTTAATGTTATAGATACGTTTCAGGCATTTTTGTTTGAATCGCTAAAGTATTTTTGGTGAAATCGCTGTCTGCCGCATGTGGTCCGTATTTCAGAAGAATGCAACAGGGATATTATGATACACTCTCGCGTATCCGCGCATGAATACACATCTGTTGCCGCTGCGTGATATTTTGATTTTACATTTGTTTGATATATGACATTAGTTTTTATGTATAATGTTCATATTTTTAATAAATATTTATGTATAATGTTCATATTTATGATAAAATTAATCTGTTAATATTCATCTTTTATCAATTAATATTTAAATATGTTCTATACTTTTGTATCTTTTCTTTCAATGTTTGCTATATGATTATGTTTCTGTGTGGCTGTGTAATGATAGGTTTTTATTAATATAAGCTGACTGACTTGTGTATGTGAGTTTATGTGTATGTAAAATTGTTATGAGTATTTGTGATCAAACAGACGTATACGTCAATAGTTCCTACATCATTTCTGTTCTTTGGCAACCCAACGTAAACAAGTCCATAGCTAATTTTACATTCTGTTTCTAATTATTAATAAAAGCAATAATATTTTATCTTTTAAATTAAATCTATTAATATTTTTCAGAGATACATTCATTTTTACTGTTTTAAGATGACGTCACTAACTAAATATTATTTCAGTTGAAAATATTTATTATTTAATGTCGTTAAATAATATCACTTACGAAACAATAATATTGTATTTATTTGCATTGATGTAAAACGTTTAAAGGCGAAATATTGTCAAGCGAAGAAGGAAATACTATTAATTTGTATATTGCTTTTAATCATTTCACCTGAAGATGAGGATTGAAGTTGAATGTAAATTACTGGTCAAATTTAACTGTAAAAGAAGAAGCCGAATAGAGTTCCAGAAGAGAGAAGTGAAAAAGTAAATGTTAGCATGGGACCTATGTATACATCTATCCGTTTCAACTGTAAAATGAGGGACCTAACAGCCAATTTTGTAATACCCTTAAATTCATAAATTCAAACAGGAAATTTTTATAGAAATGTCGCTACGGTACGTCGTTTGAAAAGGGGTCGAAGCCGAAATGTCATATCAGGACCAATATCGTATCAGATTCTTCTACAAATTGTATTCGAATCTCTAAATACATAGCAGGACCACCATGCCAGATGTTGCAGCTATATTTAAAGCATGATTGTTTTACAATTCTGTAAAGTGAGAAAGATTTGACATTCTCTGAAAATGTAATTAAATTACAGGAATTGTTTTGCTATCAATGAGCAATATGTAAGGCTTGCATTTTCAAAATGAACTTTTCGGATAGATTTGTAGATCTCTTTCGTTTTCTTAAAATAAATATATTATAGAAAAATATCTAAAGGCATGACGTCAACTATTTTGTTATGTTTCAAGCGTTCTACATATGCCTGTCCAGGCGATGACCAATGAGTTTTACATAAAGCCAGTAAGTATAAGAGATTTTTCTTGATATTTTAATGTTATTTTTTTCAGAAAGCAATAGCTAATATATAAAGTAATATAATTGGCCACTCTTTGTAGCTTTTAGAATTTTCTTCTTCTTCTTCTTCTTCTTCTTCTTCTTCTTCTTCGTCTCAGACGTGTTTTCCTTTCAAGACGTAGGTGATATATCTCCTCATTTCTTCCTATCCTTGGTATCTCAAAGTAACGTTCCAGTTTACCCTGTCCCTGTGTTTCTTCGCTATGTGCTTTGAGTCTCAAATACTCTAGACCCTCATTATTGATCATCTGTCCAAGAAATGTCAAATGTCCCTTTCTCATTATGTGTATATATCATTTTCGTTTTCCTTTCCCTTAAAACTTCCCTGTTACTCACATACTCTTTCTATGATATTCTAACCATTTCATTTTAGAACAATGTTTCTTTTGTATCCTGTCTTCCAGGTGAGTGAATTGTCTACTCTTCCATGTATGATTGACATTACATATCAATCTAATATTCTCATCATTCACTCTAAAGAATTATTTTTCTATTCTTTATATAGCTTATCTCTTGCAAGACATATATTCTAATTCGTATCTCTAAGCTCTCCTTCCTACTTGTATACCCAATAAATTTCAAATATCTGTTTCCGATTTTGAGCAAAAAGTGTTCTTTTGGTTTTCATTTTCATTAAGGCGTCATTGTAGCTTATTCGCTCCGTCCATTGGATGCTCAGCTTCTTCTTGTTTAACCATATTTATGTTCCTTCCAATAGTCACTGTATCCGTGAAGAGAGTTATCCTGAAGACACTGTTATACAAGGGAATTGGTATTACATAGAATTTCAGCATTATTTTCTTTCTAACGAATTTCAACCACAGAGTCTACTGGATTCAAGTATTTCCAAATTTATTCTTCGAGGTGATAAAAAGCTGTCAAGATAAATAATCAAGCTAACACCGTGATAAAAATGCATTTCTCTAATATTTGAAACTTAAAGTAAGTAATAGTTATTTGTCACTCTGATTAATTCTACATTAAATTAGTTAATATTCCTCAAATAAATTTTCAGAAAAGTATATCTTAATTTTGAAGGATTTTTCTATAAAGATATTTACATTATTGTAAGAGTTTGTAAAAGTGGCGATTATTTTTTTCAATTAGAAATTTCAAAACGAAAGCTTCTTCCAGTCAATTTAAATTAGTCTTGAAATAAGGCATATCAATTTGTTTATTGGAAATATCAAATTTACTTTGTCAGGTTGATATTAAAACTAAAATAAAAGCTTCATATAAGATTTGTCATTATTAATATTCATTTTAAACATTAGATATCGTGTTTTTGTGGAGATGCCTAATGTTCAGTAAAATATACAATAGTCTCAAAAGAAAAGATTTATTACTTCTGCAAACGAAAGAAAAGCTAATACTATTTTTTTTTCAATTTGTATATGTGGGGACAACGGGCTATTTAATGAATTCAGGATGATATGACCCCTCAATCTCTTTTTTCCCTATTTAATTTCAATCTGGATTTCTCTTTCCCGCAATCAATCCACCACCATTCAAACCTGGCCTCCACATCCCAGACTAAACTTCATTATTATCTTATTATCCGTAGCTGTCATCTCACGCTTGAAGAGATTGTGCTTCTTAAAGCAAAGAGTCAGTCAACGAAAATCCTTATCAGGAGCTACGCTTAACCCCCTTTTTTACCCTTTTTCTCTTCACTCATTTCATCTTCCTCATTTTTCATCCCTCACTGATTACTAATTACTTTCTCAGTCAGATGCCGCCCTTTTTGACACAGGTTGACAGGGCAGCACATTGACTTTACTGTGACTAATCAAAGATGGTTGATGAGGCGGGGGTGCATGAGTGACAGGCGGCACAGCCTGGTCTCGCTTTATCCTCAAATGTCCACGCTTCGGCGCCTGCTTACAGATAAGAGTGGAGGTCAAGGTGGTCCATGATGTTTTCAGGGCAGATATCCTACCCGGTGTGGATTGAATTTTAATTTTGATATTTTGGCATGTTTTATTGCCTCAAAAACAGCATCTTATCAATCGGACAAAGTTTCCTAATTAAAATAAAAAAAAAATATATGTACCTCCGTTTTTTCGCGGAAAAACAGCATAGCGTTATGAAAAGACCACAAACTTAACGAAAATAAAGTTTTATCGTCAAAATGCTTGTTATTATTAAGATGAAAGACGAATGTATTTTTTTAATTATTTTTTGAAATTTTTTAATCCTTTCTAATACGTTCGAAATTTTTGTTAAAGTCTACTTTTGTTTACGTCACCACAGGGGCATGAAAATAACATTATGTTTTTGCGCTTTTTTTTCCGTTGAAAACACATTGATTTTGAAATTGTAAAAATAAAGTAATTGTCTAATTTTGATGAAATTTTCAGGACTTATTCACAAATGAATGAAATTATTTTTGAATTCCTTTTTTTTTCTAAGATTTTGATAAAAATGTTTTTTTCTAAATATGTTACTACCACTTACTTAATTTCATGAAATTTCGCACAAAAGTTTTCTAATTTTAAATTATTTTTATTTATTTATATTTTTTGGTTAAAATTAAAGTCTTTGGAGATTTTAAATCATCTACTTTTTTTCAAATTTGAGCTATCTAGCTGAAAATCTTCTATGAATTGAAAAATAATGAATCCAATAAAACTATGACATTAGTTAATTAGAAAAGCTTTGAATGGCTTTTGTAAATAACTAATATTAAGGATATTATTATCCTTAAAATTAAGAAAATGGCCGCTTTTAAGAAAAATTAAGAAATCGAAATTAAATTTGACATTCCAATGTATATAGCTTCTATGTGAAATACACCAGAATTGTTTACTTAATGGAAATAATAAATTTAATTATGAAACTTTCAGTTAAAGCTAAAATGAAATCTTCTAGAATGTTTTTTTCGTTTTAGAAAATTCATTTTTAACTTAGGTATCGAAAATTTATGCCGAAAAAGTGGAGGTCCCTAATGTAATAGATTATAAAATATAGATGTACGTATACGAACTTGTTAAGACAACAATCTTCGATTTTAGAAGAAAACTTTTAATTGTGACTAATATAGGGCGGCCACGGAAAATGTGAACTGTTTAAAAAAGTCATAACTTGTTGGTTTTCAGTCTTTTTCTTTTTTCTTTTTTGTAAGCATCCTTTGTATATTAAAATAGCTAGGTATGGTATTCAACAACACGTAAAACTCATTGAGTTTTTCTCTACTCCAATGAAAGATCAATTATTCAAACTCCGAAAAAACACCAACAACTTATTAATGTCAGAGTATCTCTTAGCGCTAAAATGATTCGGAACGTAAACTCACGAAAGAACTGGATCAGTCGACGATCATCCGGGAAGAGATCCTAAGCGCACTGACACAGCGTTGAAAGCTGTACGAGAGAGATAGAGAGTTCTTGAGGACCCATCAGCATCAACCCATCGTCGCTCTACTCAACTAGGCATCGCCTGACAATCGCTTCAGAAGATTCTGAAACTAGATTTAAAAAAGTTTCTAGACAAGATTCGAAGAGTCCAAACTTTACTACCCCAATATGAACATGTGTTTGTAAAAGCTTTTTTGTTTAATATGATTCAGTCTTTCAGTGGCTACCCTGATTATTATTATAATAGGTGAACAGAAAAATAAAATTACTAATTCAATTATTGAATGTCCGCTTCGTTAATTTGACATCAATTTTTTCAAATTTAAACTAAAAATTTATTGAGCTCTGATCCTGGGGGCATGAACAATGGATTTCGGATTACAAATCGGTGAGGCGAGTTTTTTCCGTTCCATTACATTCACATCATTTCGGAAAGTCCTTCAGTGGCTATACCTGTGATTATTCTATTATAAAACTACTACGGGAAAAAAAAACTGCCTCGTCAGTCATGAATTGAAAAATACAATCGCCTAAGCGTGTATCACGTATGGCATGACACCGACAGGTTCGAATAAGAATAAATGCTTTTTTGCATGATTTTCTCAAACTGACAACATTAACAGCGTATGGGTTGAAGGCTCTACATAAGATCGATACGGTTTTTGTAGTTCCTCACTGAGGATACGAGTCTTTTAGATTAAACCGACAAATATCCCTTTGCAAATGAAAATTAAACTTCAATTTAAATATTTTAAACTTCAATGCTGGATCTCTGAAATACAAATAATCCAGATGGCAGAGTGACTTTTCATGCGACGTGGATCCTTTACGACAAACGTCTTGATTTTTACTTTGCAAAACAGAAATTGTAACAGCAAAAGTATATTTGGAATAATTCGGGGACCAATAGTGGCATTATCCGTTATATCGTTCTGGAATCTAACCAGAGCGTCACTATCGAAGTTTACTGCTTGCAACTGGATGAAATGCATAAATCGTTAATCAAAATGCGGTCAGCATTGGTTTTTTCGACAGTGTTCAATGCGGCTTCAAGACAATGTTCAACACATATTGGCTGTATGACACCGCAGAAGCTCACGGGTTTTGGATACGATCCTTTGCGACATCTACAATATTCCCCTGATCTCTCGATCACTGACTACGACTTTTTCAAGTATCTTGATATTTTTTAAGCCAAATTAAATTCCTTTGCAAAGATACAGAAAAATCATAATCATCTGAGAGACCCCACGCTGCCATCCATCATTATGGCTAACCTCCATGGAATTGATTTATTGCGCTTTCTCGTACTAGCTATCTCGGCTGAGTGGAAAAAAAAAAACTTTATTGAAACCACTGCTCGATCAGCTGCTAAAAAAATCGGTTCACAGTGAGACAATTTTTTCTCCCCGAAATCGATTCTTACATATCTATAAGTCTACCGTTAGTCCATCTCAGACTATTGATGCCACATATGGTCCAGTGACCCTGTTATTTACCTTGAGCTCCTTGATAAAATCCAAAGAAGAATCAGCAATGTTATTGGTCCTGATCTGACGAATCGACTTCAGTCACTTACCCAGCGCCTTATGATTACCTTTCTGTGCCTTCTTTATCAATACATTCGCTATGGTAACTAGACTTTAGGAATTTATGCGCAGTGCTAGACTGGCGTCAAAATCTCATCAGTTTATATTTGCACCTGCTATATGTAACTGTAAAATCTATGCTAACAGTTTTTTCTCACACTTCTTGCGCCTGGAACTCTCTTACGGTTCCACGCTTTTCACCAACTTTAATATGCAAAAAGAATAGATGCAATTTCAATCGCTATCTGCTGTCCTCATTATTCCTTCTCTTTCTGGTCTTTAATATTTTTGTACTTAATTCGTCCAAAACACTTTAACCCATTGTGTTTTAGTGACTTCACTGCTTTTCTTGGGATGAAATAAGTTTTTAAAAAAATTATTCGTGTCCAAACCGTTAGAATTTTATTGTAAAGGCATAAAAGACTTGTAACACAATGACAGAAGTGTATAGATGTCCAGGGTCCCCATTTTTACTGAGATAAACAATGTTTAAATGTTGATTGTAAAACTGAACATTATTTTCGTAACAGCGTAAGAGTTACTAAATATCTAAATATGTAAATCGTATTTTTGAGGACAGGTAATAAGAATGTAATTATTTGTTTATTGTAAACACAGACGGAGGAAAGTGTGGCAGGAGGATCCGTATAGGAAGAACTGTTGTGGTAAACTCTCATACAGTAGAATGAACTCTTTCTCTTCTCATAAATACTAACTGCGATATTTCCTAGGGTATAGTCGTAGAGCAGCCGTTGCCTCTCAATGACAAGGCCTTCATATGGGGCTTGGCGGATTTGCCAGACTGTGAACGGTGTGGCTTTGGTTTAGAGGAAAGAGCTTCGCACGCATTTTACCATTGTCCCCGGGTCCGCCCCTTATGGGACCATGTCGGCGAGTTGACGGCTCGTCTCGCTTCCGAAAAGCTCGTGCCCATTGATCGCGTTATACGCGTGTGACAGTATGTCTCCCCTGTATTCCGGGGTGAAACGAATGGTGTTTCTGACGCTGCTAGCCACAGCCCGAATGTTGATTTGGACGACGCGACAGGAAGAAGTCTTGCGAGGCACCCGTCTTTCTCACCAGGATCTGATCCGATTCTTTGCGCATCAGCTCAAGATGAACATTAGAACTGATAGAAAACGCTTGCCTTCTACAGTATTCAGCGAAAGGTGGGTGACTGAGGCGAGCTTGGTTCGTTTGAACGAGGCTAGCCTTGAATTTCTCTTTTAGGTCAGCCTACGTCACATCGGGGTGGTTTTTCTGTGAAGCCCTCTGCTTGGTTAGGTTAGACAAGCTTTGTGTACCTAGTTAATGTGAGTAAATTTTGTGCTTGGCCTGTTCCTGGCAACCACTTTGGTTATGATCCAAGTCGAGATTCCCAACCTCCCCAGTTTGTTTAAGCCCCTTTTGATATCAACTGGGTCAGCTTTTTATTTCCCATGTCCGTCTATATTTTCACTTTTCCCACTCCCTCTCATTTTGAGGTTTAGACGGGCCTTACTAGCATCAGTTATGTTTAGTTCACTTTGTGTCTATGCTTAATTTGTTTTGGGGTTCATTCCCTCCCCTCTCATAATTCATCATAGATTTTTGAGTATTTATTATCATTAAATTTTTATTGCATGGGGCGCGTTTTGTAGGTCCCCTTTGAGAGGATGCGGTATTATGGTGTGTGAAGGAATGATTGGTGATGGGCGATGTCTTGTGGTGAATGGGCAAATTGTAATGAGTAAATGGGCCGTGAATCGGATTAACTAGGTAAGTATAGGATAGTTAGTTAAGACCAACCACAATCCCTCCCCTTTTTCAGCCTTGTGCCATAATTGTATTTATACAATAAATAACGTCGTAGAGAAGCAGAGACGCAGTGTAACCTGACCATTCGGACGAACACTTCAAATTGCTTATTACTAACACTCTTGCTTTGTATATATCTGTTATTTCAATACACTTGTTCAATCTACCTTCGGCTTCCTTGTCTTCCTCTAAACAGGCCACAACAATAACGCTTGGAAATTATTAAAGAATCCTTTGGGTCTTTACTCGCTATTCGACAGTAACTTTATATGGCACATTCGGTTTGATATGTGGTGCCCAATCGTGTACAAATAGAACTTCCAGAAGCTGCCCAAATTATTAAAATATGGAGATATTTCCTTAGTGCCACATTCCAGCGCCATATTTACTTCTTATATGTGACGTGTCGCATCTGGACATGGGCGATCATGGTGCTGTGACGTCGTCCCCCGGTCGCAGCGCCGACTGTGACGTTTTATCCTGATCTACCACGGCGCCAGTTGTGACGTCCCCAAACAGCACCACCAGACGTCCTCGCCGCGGCGCCAGCTGTTCGCTCCTCTCACTGCTCCGTTCGGGCGTCGCTGCGCCAAACCTGACGTCCGCCTGTCGCGTCAATCGTGTTGTCTCGTCCTGTGACGACCAACTGGCTTGGTATCGGTCGCGGCACCCAAATGTGACGTTCTAACCTTTTGGTGATTCTGGTTAGAATTTGATATCAGCCTCGTCGTTCCATACTCGCTTCCAACGCCTGGTTACCAAAGGTAACTGCATTAATCTCCAGTCTGCCTACCCACGTTGTGAATTGATCTTAGACAGACGAAATCAAACAGTGGTTGGGGCCGTAATGCAAACTGAGTTCAACGGGGTGATACTACACAAATATGCATAAAAGAAAATAAAATGAAAACTCAAAAAGTTCAAAGTATCAAAGAAAAAGGTAACAAACTTTATGTCTAGTTGTTCGATACATAGGACTGCATCTATCTCCCGACCCGTTCTGTGGATTGTGACACGTCGTTTTCCGTTAGGCAAGTTTTTTAACGCTTCAAGTTGTTTGCTCTCTAAGAAATTGTTTCGGTGTGTCTTTGGACGAAAGTCGAAAAAAACTTATTTCGGTGGTCTGGTTCTGAGTCGCTCTTCAAAATAATTGTTCTTGGGTTGAAGAGGAGTCCGAATTTTGCGTGAATCTTGGTCAGCTATCTGCGAGGCGGCTTCAACTCTGAAACTCAACTCTCCGCTGGAGCCCAAACTCTCTGATTTCTGCCTGTTGGGGCCTCGCTTTTATTGACGCCGACCAAAACTGGGGTGGGTCTGTCGGCGTCGGGGGTTCCTCGATAATTCTAAATACATATCCACCTCTTTTATTTCTGGATAGGGATTTTCCACTCTTTTCCATTTTTGGGAAACTTTCCTTACTCCCACTTTCTCACCATACTTCAGACGGCGTGAACTGCCCTCCGCACTTCTTCGTAGCAGCTTCTCATACTTATACTCTGGATGAAGCGTCGACAGCCTCCTTCGTGCGTCACGTGATCACCACTCGACCAATGAGGTCTTAGTCGGGTATCTTTCCTCCTCCTTCGTGCGTCACGTGATCACCACTTGACCAATGATGTCTTCGTCGGGCGTGAACGAATCCGCGGCTTTGTTTCGGGAAAAAAATATCTTGCTTAACTAAAAAAAAATTATCTCTTCTCTTTCCCTTTTCTTCCGCTTTAATCGCCGTTATCATTTTTCTAGCCGCAAACAAACAATATGACAACTCTTGTTCTACACGTGGTTTTTGTCGGTATTTTATCGCCAATTATCAAAATGGGTGGTCTTCTTAACACGGCCTCAAAAAGAAATATCTCTAAAGTTTCAGTCAGTCTGTCGCCTCCAAGGAAGAAGAAAAAAACACTTCTGGGTCCCCATTCATTTTCCTTCGGTACATATTTCTGATAACATAATTTTATTATCGCAGGCCAAAGTTGTTTAGTCGAAAAAAATCGGTCAGCGGACACGGTTTGTGTGGCTTTTAATTTTTCATATCTACCCAAAGTCCTGTAGTTACACCTGTGTTTTGTCAATTATCAAAATTAACGTTTTCAATTGAATTTTTCCCTGGCCAGCCGACAAGCCATTTTGTATACGTACTCCTAGATAACACAGCCGTTATCAAAACACATCTGTTTCTTTCTTTATTTCCCTGTCATTGTAATGACACCCTTTAACCATGGTTACTTATCAATATATCCATTGTCTCTTAGCCGTGTGTTTGTTCTGCTGATCACCCACGATTCGTCTCGCCTTTCTTTCTGCCTTCTTTTCTTTCTGTTCCTTTCTCTGCCTCGTAAATGGTGCCACAGTGGTACACAACTTCTTGTTCTATCTGAGCGTCTTATTTTCATTATCCTTTGTATTGCCTGAATGCTGATATTTCATTCAGATGAATGACACACTCAAATCGAAACAGACGTTCTCCTACAGACATTTACTAAGGTTACCATTGATAGTAACGAGGAAAATCTAAAAAATTGGAAACTAGAATTACACTCTCATTTCAAGAATCTTGATATAATCCAAAGAAGGATCTGTAATGTAATCGATCTTGACCAGTCATCACGACTTCAACTAATTTCACACCGGCGTGACGTGGATTCCTTCTGTCTTTTCTACAAGATATTCCATGTTAACTGCTTTGATGAACTTTCTACCCTGATGCGCCGACTACATGAATTTAAGCGTGATCCTAAATTGGCAACTAGAATTCGCAGTTTTACTGTAAAACTAGGTACATTCAATCGCCACCCCTATTATAACAATTTTTGCTCGCACTTCCCACCTATGGAACTCTCTGATGACTACGACCTTCAAATATTTAAATGTCATGTCAATCGCCATCCTCTTTTCTCGTTCTTTTTTTCTTTCAATTCCTGTAACCCCCTTTGTTCTAGTGTCATTATCGCATTGCTTGGGTTGAAACGAGTTATATATATATATATATATATATATATATATATATATATATATATATATATATATATATATATATATTAAGACCTTTTTATGTTTATATATTCTTTTTATAGATACAAATATTTAAGTAAATGCTCTGTTTATAATAAACAGTATTAAATAACATCTACCGGCCTGAATGTCAGAGAAATTATTGCCGGTCGGACTTTTGTCCAATTCATAATATATATATATATATATATATATATATATATATATATATATATATATATATATATGTATGTATTGAATGGAAGACGAATGTAAATTCACGCGTTTCTGCGAATGGATGATGGAATAGTGAAGTGGAACGATGGAAAATAATAAAAACATTCAAGGTGTAAAAATATGTGGAGAGACATCATCCGCCAACCCATAAGTAATGGTAAATCCCCTAGCGCTAAACAATTTCTCTTCGTGAGTAAGCCCTCTCAAGTAACAGAATTTATATAGAACTTAATTTCTAGTGATGCATATGTAAGTGAACAGAATGGATATGGTGAAACGATGTATGAAGCTTGTTTTGGCATCATTTTACCTTTCTTGGCAAATCTTCTGTTATCACAAGGTGAAAAACAGAATCTATCAGAATAAAAATAAATACATAATGAATTTGAATGTAATCGGATAGAATATGTCCAGACACGTCAGATAAAAATAAATTTAAAATATTAAAACCGAACAGAAAATTCACAGTTAAAAATATATAAAAATAAAAAAGCGATATGACAACAATTCTTCAACCATAGCAGCAGCAAGCAAAACATGGCAGCCAGTATCACCTTCAGTTGCAAGTTAAACAACTGACAGGTTAATTTTACGATTTATGTTTACAACAGAAAATTGTCCGAGGGGAAAGTGGCGTTTGTTTGGGAATTTTGTGATATAGGTGTTTGTTTCGGATTTTACTGTTATAGTGGTTATCGGTCAGTGGGTCTGGCATTCTTTACTTGCTCTCAATGGAAACGAGCAATAACTGATTAGTACTAAACAAAATAAGAAGTAGACAATATCCCTTGTCATGTGCAGTGTAACGAGAAAAGTCTACCCCCAGAGATTAAATAATGAGTTCTGTTCAGAATCTATTCATACCCAGATCGACATACATCTGAGGAAGGACACACCTACCGAAACGTTGACTTAACAATTATGGGGACAATAGTTAGAATAAAATTAGTGTAATTAAAAACAGTTAAATCTCAAAAGTTAAAAAAATAAATGAATTTGGAGTTTCCACAGCTTTAACGTTTTCCCTTGGCACATATATTTATCTGACGATGGCGAGTATATCTTCCCCTTCCACTCCTACACATATACAGAAATACCTCTTAAAATTCCACCCAGAAATCCCCACTACATAATAGTAAGGAGGTAAGAGGTATTTTGGGGGGTATTGTGGGTGAACTTTCAAACGTATACTGTGTGATTACACCAATAAAATATTCCTTTTATATCCTTCTAGTGAACGAAATACGTTACACGGAATTGTTCCACTTTCTCATTCATTTCCTAACAATTACTAGACAAATATTTCGCGTTTATTCTCTGTATCAATAGCGAGAGATATCTATCTAACATAATACGAGCCGTTATTGGAAAGAATGCTAAACCAAAATGAATATGTGTCTGTTTCTCTTTTAATGTTCATTGTATGAATCTGTACAAACAAATAACATATCTCGTTCGTTCGACAGTTTGTCCTAAGTTTTTCTCTTATCATCGTCTTAATTATTTCTTCCTGTGATCAGAGACGACTTCTATCTTTTGCATTATCGTTATATTCAACGCCCTTAATTAAACATCATTTACTCTGAATATTTCTAGACATTAGACTGAATACAAGGAGATGAAGTTTTATGAATAATATCCAATAAGAATTCTAACAATGAGAACTAGACGTGATATCCCAAGGCATTGTCATCGGGTCGAGAACAATGGACAATGGAACGTTAGATTAATCAAAGGATTCAGTTCGAAATTCTTTGAAAGTTACTCGGATCAAAAATGACCTGATGAAAATCAGAAGGGAAAATAGCCGAAACTTTATGATAATAATAATAAAAAATGAGAGCAATAGAACGAACGTAAATTATGTAAATATATGTAGTTCCTCCTCCCAGAAATTCAGATAAACAAATCTAATACGATTAAGCTCCAGAATGAATATGTCTCAATTATTCGGGTGTAGGCGATCAGGCGATCATCATTCACCACAACTTTTGAATTTTCTTGCACGAAATAGTCTTAACAGTTTTTTTTTAATGCTATTCCATTCATACAAAGTCGTTATTTCCCAACGTTTTTCTTGCCCTTAGTTTATCCTGAGCGTTTCATATTTACCAAATCTTTTTTCCTCATCATGTAGCCTCAAATGCTCAACTGTCTTTTTCTGATTGTAAGTATGTGCCCTTGAATTTCTGATTTACTTCAAAACCTCCCCATTGCTCGATTTTCTTCATAGCATATTCAGCGGCCATCGAGCGAACCACATCTTCATGGCACAGTAGATAAAGGCGTTGGTTAGATCCAGTGACAGACCTAAAAAGGTGAGTTCAATACCTGGTTAAGGCAGTGGAGAACTTTCAGAGGGAAAATTAGCAGGAGATAATTGATAACTGACATCCATCAAACATGGCACGTGGAACTAGAACAGTCTACCCCACTGATCGAAATAATGGGTTCAGTTCGAAATTCCAACCACCTGAAGAAGGCCGGAGCGTACAACGGGCGAAACGTTGTGACAAATATGGCGACAAAGATGAGGACAGTAGTCCGACTAACGTAAATACTGTTAATATACTGGATTAAATATTTAAGCCCATAATAAGAAATGCACATTAATTTCTAAACCTCTTGTAAAATGAAGCAAAGATCTGCTGACAAATAGTGATAATAAAAGAAACAGAACACGTGACTAATACGATATCTTAAGGAGAATTGCAACTACATGAAGGAGTTTCTAAAATCAAGACAACACTTTTATTGATTGATTCATTCGTGTTTTACGGCTGATAAATTTTTTGCAGGTTATTTAAAGCCAGAAAAATTATTTTTAGAATGTAAGTATTTTTTAATATAATAATTATTTAGCGATACAAGTCTTACTAATTAACCCATAGCTTGGGAGGGAAGAGTCAGATTCATAACTTTCCCTAGGGTAACTGCACGTAAGTCAATATAATGATTGGAACCTGGAACTCGGCTCTCCAATTCCGAGAGGTTATCTATTACCAGATCCACGTAAACAAAATCTTGTTTTCCTAAATAGTCCCCCATCCAGGAACTGATTATGCACGACGTTGCTTAATTTCAGTGAACGCTTCAACGTGATGTGACAGTAAGCCCAGGAAGAGACGGCTGTGATATTGGTAAAACATGACGAGGAAGTATAGATTAACAAACTTAACACTGATGAGGATCATCAAAGGCTCTGGTAAAAAAACAGTTAAACAGCATGGAAAGTTTGAAGAAACGAATGGAGAAATAAGTAAAAAAAGTGGGGTCATATATTATTATTTATATAAACAACAAAATCAGCAAAGTTGTCGTGATTCATTATCGGATACGCCCTGAAGGTTCATGGCTCATAGAGAGAAGGAAATAATTCGAATAACGAGGAAGGTTTAAGTAAACGATAACATTTATTTAATGGAAGTTTCAATTTAGTATATTTTCGTGAGAGCAAACATAAAAGGTTTGTTCTGAGTTAGATAAAGTCTAAAATTTGCAATCTCATATGGTAGTGTCTGATAGATAATAAAGATCTCAGATGAAAATAATAGTACCAGATGGATAATGTTACGAGGAAGAATGAGATTAGACAGAATAGGAAAAGACGAAAAAAAATGTTAAGTAAAAAGAAACAGAATATAAACTAAAGTGTATAGTGACCGATTCCACGCTGTTAATGGAAATTGCAATAAATATCGTCACTGACCTTTTTAAAATACATAAGAGTATATTTCTGAGCCGACCTTTGTAAACAAAAGAATGAATCATTGTGATAGCAGACAAGTTTTAAATACATATATATATATATATATATATATATATATATATATATACTAAGTGTGTGATAGGAGAACATTATCTGAATTCAAGATGACGTATCCGATGTTAGAAAACTCCGACATCTTTATCTTTTAAACAGGTAATGACTTTATCATTTATGAAGACTTGCTTTCAGATTTATTCAAGAAAGAAAGAAGCAAACAATTGATGCATTTTCAGTTGTCTACCTACAGTGACCATAAGCAGCATCCATGATATAGAAAATTACCCAAATATTTAGGCAAATAAGGAACCATGGAATTGTACACGAGTGATTCGTTTTCTATGGTTTATCACCCCTTTGCCGGTTATTTAAAACCAGTAAATATTTTAATATTTCAAGAATTGCTTTTCGGGATATTAATGGTTTAGTGATACAAGTCTTATTAATTAACCCATAGGCGGGGAAATGATGTGGATTTATACGTTTCCTTAGATTATTTGCGCCTAAGTGAACAAAAAGAATCCAACTCTCTCCCATTTGGTTCTATTGTACTACGCGCACTTCCAAGTTCATAGCAACTAGCATTCCAAAGTGGTCACCCATCTAAGTACTGATCAGGATCCATGTCGCTTAACTTTGTTGATCGTTTGGCTGCCAGTGTTTCAACGGCATATGATTGCAGAACTCAACTGTATACGAGATCAATATATATAAAAAAAAAAACAAAAAAACATTATTATTCCTTTAGGAGTGAGACTGAAACACAATTGATAACCATATTTTTTTATGTAACTGTCAAGGTTAAGGTGTTTTTACGCATTTACAAAGCGAACACAATGGGGGAACAAAGGATGATATCTTGCCTGTTTTAATATCTATAAGTGTCAGCACGTTTATTAAAAATGTAAAGAGGTAAGAATAAATTAGTTAATATTCCTGCTTCAATTATAAACTCAAACAGAAAGAAAAATTAACGTAAAACTCGCATAAAAGGGCTTACTTATCCTGCTTATCTGTATTAGCCTTCAGTTCATAGATACCAATCCAAACTTCACCGTTTGTCTGCTGAGTCATTTTATTCAAACCCACTTGCTAAACTTTGACACCCAACAGATTTTTTGAAAGAAATGTTTCTTTGTCAGTCCCCGTTCGTATGCATTTAACGTTGGAAACGGGGAAAAAATCTTACTTGATATTGACGTTGTTTTACAGGTCTGTTCTCTGTAGATTACATATCCTTATGTAATGTATTAATAGGAGGAGTAAACATCGAATTAACATCTGTTGGTATAAAACAAACTGATTTCTGTATTATTTCCTTACGTTTTACGTTTTTATGTTTATCTTTTCTTGTCGAGTGTAAACCAGTCCGGTGTCTACCATTTTGACACTATGGTGGAACAGTGAAAACCGGATTTATGTATTTCTTTTCTCCTAGTTTAAACCAGATTTATATATCGTTTTTACTGCAGTGCAAATCAAAACAATATATCCCTTTTTGGATCTAGTGTAAACAGAACCTATATGCACCATTTGACTTTCTTGCGTAAACATGGCCGATATCCATTTTTTAATCTAGTGTCAATCCGGCGTTGACTAACCGTTTTGACTCTCCTGTAAACCGGAATTCTATATTTTCTGCTCTCTTGTTAAACAGATATATGTTTACTATTTTTACTCACACTACACCCTTTTGCAAATTAATTGAAACAATCGCTTTAGTTTCCTTTCTTACACAATACGGTCAGTTTTAGACCCACTGGAATGACAAGGTGTAATCAATTTTTATTTTCTTCCTCAGATTAGGTCATTTCCGGTTGTGTATAGTAATATGAATATATTTCCCGGGTGCATGATGAAATTTGTTTGGACTTGAAAAATATTGCGTCAGCTGTGATAGCATCAGATTTTTATCACGCTCCGACACTACTGTCTCGACTGTCGATTAGTTGTCCGACAGATATTGTCTGCAATAGACGTTACTCCAAGGGAGCATACGAAAATTGTAACACTGCACGAACACAGTGGCAAGCCTTACCAGTGACCAAATCAAAGTACTATAGACTGGCCTGGAAACTCCTCTAATTTAAATCAAATCGAGAATGAGTGGTCAATCTGCAAGTGAGGGTTTCTTGGAATGGACATAATAATTACTAACATGTGCACTGGGTCATGTTTCATTGAAGAAATACGAAAAATTTAAATAATTACGAAATTATTCTTTTTGTTTCAATTAATTTGCACAAGTGTGTATATTTATGTTTTTGAAACTCGTTCAAACCAAACCTATATTTAGCTTTTGATTCAAGGTTAAATCGGGCTTATGTCGGCCGTTTTGATTCTAGTGTATGTATTAATCTTCGCCTTCGACGATTTTTTTTATACGACTTTTATCCTTCTTGATAAAAATGGTGTTGATTTATCGGTAAATAACCTAACCTAACAATACCTAACTAAATTAAGATGTCTGACTCGAGAAGTAATACATTCTGTTTAATTTTAAACAAAAGAATGTCGATACAAATATGAAACAGGGTTGTTTTTTTTTCCATTTCATGAAAATCTTCAAGCCTTCTACTGGAAGAAAGACTTCAATTTTTAACTCATGTAATTATTAAATAATTTGTGAAATAAATGTGAATATGTGCATGGCGATATTTATCAGTAGGTTTGTTTTGTAAGCCATCGAAAATTATTTGGTAGACATCATGTCTCAAAGAATCTGAATAGGAAATGATAATTTTATTTTTGTGTCATCTGATTTTTGTTGGTTCAATGATGTTCGTGTGTATAATTTATATGCGTACGTGTATCACAATTTAATTTTTTTCTATTCGGGATTTGGGGTGATAATGTGTGTGTGTGTGCCTATGTGTGTGTGTACGCGCGTTTGTGAGTGAATTTGTTAGGTATTATTTGTGTTTGGAGGTTGTCCACATGGCTTCTCGGTCCGTTCGAGAAGATTTTAGCGCCCACTCATAGCGTCTGGTGTAACGTACAAATCTGACATGATGGTACAATTCTACAGAGACCAGTAGCCCATTACCCAAAGTAAACAGCTTGGTTATTCATTAAGGCCACTTTTCTCAAATAATCACAGAAGATGGATGTTTGTTTCATCAAGGCATCGCATGTTTATTGCGTCAAAACATGTCACAACATTGCACGATTCACGAACGACACAGCATTGAATTATGTGTCAACAAAAACGATTGCCACATATTATTTTCTTTTTTCTCTCTATAGAGAAATTATTTTGCTTTTTACAGAAAACAGCGAAAGACATTTGTAGATGCAGAAAAAGTATATATATATATATATATATATATATATATATATATATATATATATATATATATATATATATATATATATAAAAGGTAATAAATCCGTTGGTATATAATCCAAGAGGATCCTAGTAATATAAAATATTAAAACTGATCCACAAACAGACTAATGTACAGAGCAAATTATTAATGCAGAATAACATATAAAATCACTTCATAATTGGAATAAGCTTATATTAAACTCGCTACAATAAGACGGACGAATTTCGTCGGTTGAAACAAGCATTTCCCCATATGAAGTAATTTTGGATTCTATTGTTCATTATATATATATATATATATATATATATATAATAATTATAAAAATATGAAAATTACATTGACATCTTGTTTTAACAGACATATTTACCAAAATTACACATAATTATCTTGTAATACTAAAGAGTGAATTTATTCAATATAATCACAATTGGCTTCTACCACGGCCTCCAGATGACTTCGAAATTTCTTGCAAAGCTTCAGAACGGTCACTTTGTTTAAGTTGATGAATGTTGCCATAATACTTGTCTTCAGTTCATCTTTAGTGTTAAAAAGCATTTAGGTGTCACTCGCTCAACTTCGGCCCACACATATTAATCATGGGTATTTCTACACCGAGCTGACATAAACATCGATGGATTTCAATGTATTTATCTCTCGTGATTCACGCCAAGTTATACCAAAGATCTGAATTTAATTTAATATCAACAAAAAATGTTCGGTCTAAGAGAAGTTTATCTATGCTGACACCATCACATACTGGCCTTTGAGCAGAGTTCTCACACAGTGTCACCCCAGTGTTACACATCGAACAGGCTAGGTGCATGAGAGAGTGGAACTGTAAGGTGACTTCAGCGATACCGGGTGCAAATTATCTTTTCAGATTATGTCAATGCCAGCCACCAACATGTAAACATGTGACGCTTACAGCGACGTTTGGGATGTGCATATTATGGGCAATCGTATGAGAAGTGCCGAGAGGAATAAGGCAGAGAATCTCTCGCATCCATGCCAAGAGATCCACGTTCCGAAGCCATATAAAAATACGCCGAGATTAATTGACGAAATCCGGAAAGGGAATAAAATTTTTACAAATGACAGATTTAGCATTGAGCCCTTATTACGGTTTACCCGAGGGGGTTAATTTTTTTCCTTTTCGCGTCATTGTCAACTGTCATATGGAAAATATATCCACCGTCAAACTGTATAGTAAATATTCAAAAGCATAGCAAAATTCCTGGTTTAAAGTTTTTTGCTGGTTCATAAACTGACTTCATGACGTAAGAGAATATACTAAAGGGAAAAGAATAAGCTTGACTTAAGCAGCGACTGATGCTGTTTGTAAATTTTTGAAGACGAAATGAAAATAACTTGACCATTGAAAACTGCATATATAATTTTGTTTTATGGTGAATCTTTATGTGAATTTAGTTTTATGGTTATTATTAGAGTTGCTAATGTTGAAAAAATTAACCGATTTCTGTCCATAATTATTCAATTAAAAATAAGATACCCTACTAGAAAGTAATAAAAATAGTTTTGTTTTAATTGGTTTCTCTTATCTGATTAATATCTCAAAATTGTTATTACGTCTGAAGAACTATTTGAATGTTAATGAACCATCTTAAAACTATAGGAGATACCAGAATATTCCTTGTTTGCGATCATATTTATATCATATGTAGGAATGTAATCCAGATATTACTAATTAGCCTTTTTTTCCCTTGTTTAGTTGCGGATTTTAATTTGCATATCTCCTTCGAAGATTTTTTTCGGGTTAACATATCTTGAAATACATTTTTATTATATCTAAAAACATATATTGCCCAGCAAACTTACAAATACGTGGGAGATATTGCCCAGATTGGTACAAATCTGGTTTACAGCGATAGCGAGACAGAAAATGGCGATTATATTTCGAATTTTACAATCATGGTGCTAACATTTTTCGTTTAACAACTTTCAGTGTTTTATATATATTAAATATATTACACACACAGAGACACACCACACACACACACACACACATATATATATATATATATATATATATATATATATATATATATATATATATATATAATCGATCTTATTCAGTCTGTGAACAATTACAATGGGCTTAGGCTTTTAAGACATGTTTTTAAGTGTGTGTGTGTGTGTGTGTGTGTGTGTGTGTGTGTGTGTGTGTGTGTGTGTGTGTGTGTGTGTGTGACGAAAGCACGGCCGCAATTTTCGACGGATTTGCACCATGCACATGCTCCAATTTAGTGGGAAGGATAAGACCTACCTTGCATTTCCCAAGTGCCATCGATAGTGGGAATAATCGTTTTTTTCATGCTTCTACGGCAGTTTTCATGTAGTTAGCGGCTATTTTGTACTGACCAGAGTGAGAGCCTATAGATGGCTGCTACGAATAGGCGGGAAGATTCTATTGGCCAGGGTGAGAGCCAACAGCTGACAGACACGAATGTTAACTAGCATGCAAGCATACAAAATAAATCGATAGCTGAATTTGTCATAAGTGGGAAAAATTGAAATCTACATGGCACTTTACTCCAATTGGCTCATTCGCTTGCTTAAATATATTAGAGATGGCTGCTTCACGGTGTAATATAAATAAAGATGTCTATACTGCAGAAGAAGCATTGAATATTTTCTTCCAATCAGAAGTTGAAGTTTCAAGTGATGATAGTGACAAGGAGTTTTTACCGCAAAAAGATTTTTCTTCAAGCTCGTCAGATTGTGGTGACTTTCAAGATGGTGAAGATGAATCCACTAGACAAGTAAGCACCTCTCCAGATATACAAGCAAGAACCTCTGCAGATGGAAATACTATCATAACACAGCATGGGATTTCCTGGGAACCTCTATCATCATCCCGGAGAGGAAGATATAACCAAAGTCAGGTACTGAAAGGTACTCCTGGTATTTCAAAATCTATGAAAAATGTAGCTGCAGAATCCCCATATTGTGCTTGGAGAATCTTTATTGATGAAACTATGCTACAGAATATTCATAAATGCATAATCAATGAAGGGAAAAATCATGATAAATCTTTGTGTTATCCTTAGAAATGTTGGAGGCCTACATTGCTTTGACATATACAAGGGGAGTGTACGGAAAATCTCACAGAGCAGATTTTTCGTGGAATAAAACCTATGGACCAAAAATATTCGGAGAAACCATATTTAGAAATGCTTACAAGAAAATACAAATATTTATTAGGTTTGACACAGAAGCACAAGGTCAGAGAGGATGAAAAGTGACAGATTTAGTCACATCAGAGAAATTCTTTGACTATTTGTTGAAAATTGCAAAGGTGCCTATATGCCAACATATAGTTGGACAATTGACGAACAGCTAGTGCCCATGAAAAACAGGTACCCATTCATTGTATTTATGCCAAATAAACCTGATAAATATGGAATGAAATTCGGGGTCTTTACAGAGGTAGAAAACAAATACATTTTAAATGTGATCCCCTACTTAGGAGCCATGGAAAAAGAATCAAGATTACGGGTTCCCTTAGCGGAACATGTTGCGCTCAGCCTTACTGTTGTGGAGTGATTTCACAGTGGAGGCTTGCATTTGTACTAAGTCGATCCTAAAATAAGTTCGACGTACAAAACGTTAGGAACTTGATATAATAGGTATAACGCAGAGTAATCTAGTTGTGGTCCCTGATACTTTAGTATTCGACTGTCGTCCGACATCGACTAACTGACCGACTCACTCGTTACTCTTACTACTCCTACTTATTATAGGTCGCAGTGTCTATTAACTATAGAATAGGTGTGTTCCACCATAACACCCCCTTCCTAAAACTTTACTGCTTAGGAGTAAAACAGTTTTCATCATTTTTTTTTATTTTTTACAGGAAATATGAAAAAAGAATCACTTTTTTAGCAACATCGTAGCGTATCTCCTACGTTTTGGATCCACTTTTAAATGATCAGTTGCCTTTCTTTTACTCCTGGATCGGCGTACCTCAGGTAAAATTGTTGCAGGCGTTCTTAGATCAAACGTATCGAAAATCACTTCCATCGGCGTTTCTTCCGCGGGACCGCTGTCAACCACGTCTGATCTGGTTAATGTACCTTCTGCAGGTGAATTTTTCGCATTTCATCATATTGCCAATCCTCTTTTCTATTATTTGGTACCTCCATAGTGTTACCAGAAACAACCTTCCGCTTTGAGCTTAAAGATGGCGTCACAGTTTCTTGTGGTTCTAATTGTTCAGCCTCTAGCTTCCCTTTTGTTGATCTTGTGCTTCTTAACGTTTTCTGTGGTGACTTCAGTTGACAAATTTAATAATACTGCATGTCCTTGACTGCGGGTAACTCGCTCCCCAGTTTTTCTCGGTGCCGGCATAATCTTTACTTTCTGGGGCTTTTTTTTCACGTATACCGTCGCTGTAGTCCATTCACTTTATTCAACTTTTTAAATACACCGGTATTCTCTAATCTGTCCAATTCTTTATTTATCTGTTCAATTGAGGCAAACGGCACATACCTTTTCTTTTTGAATACCGCCTGAGCGTTTTCTTTCTTCTGGGATTTTGCCTCCATCTTGGTACACGTTCCCAAACCTGTAGAAAAAACAGTTGGAAATGTTTCCTTAAGTTTCTTTACTAGTTTTTGGGCTTGGAAGTTTAAACTTTCTACCTTGTAACAGAAAGAATTTATACCATAACACTCGGCAATGTTTCCTTAAGTTTATTTACTAATTTTTGGGCTTCGGAGTTTAAACTTTCTACCTTGTAACAGAAAGAATGTATACCGTAACACTCGGCTCGCTTTCCAATTTAGCCAGGACTAATTTTCTCAACTCTGCGTCTCTTTCCGATACAAGCTCCTGAACAAACACCAAGCACTTACTATTTTCTGCGCTTAACTCTGCAAGCTTGAATTCTTCACAATGCTTATTCACGTACGTTATATAGTCTTGTTCGTCATCTTTCATCAGATTCAAACATTTCCACCCTTGTGAAACAGATATGTCTTTTTACTAAACAATTCACTTAATGTATTTACCGCCTCGGTAAATGTCAACTCGCTAGTTTTTTTCCGTACAATGTAGTTTACCAATTTGTTATGCTCAGCAGTTCCTAATTTGCTTAAAAGAAGCTTAACCTTCTTTCCTTCAGACCACGTGTGGCAGTCCTCGTTATACACGTCCGTATATTTTTTATAATAATTGTTGATAGAGGCACACATTTTTATTAGCCTTGCATTGATAATTCCCAAACATACTTTTACTTTCATCTTGAAAATAAAATTTGGATTCATACTTTTTCCCCTTTTCTTTTAAACTTATTTCTTTCGACAGATGCTTGCTGTTTCCTCTTACAGTACCGACAATTGAAGTGGCTGTATATCTCAGTTTTCTTGCAACTTCGTAAGATGTAAAAAATTATCTGTTGTTACATTATAGCCTTTGTTCTTCACTACTTCAGTAAGTGTTATGGTAGAACACACCTATTCTATAATTAATAGACTCTGCCACCTATAATAAGTAGAAGTAGTAAGAGTAACGAGTGAGTCGGTGAGTTATTCGATGTCGGACGACAGTCGAATACTAAAGTATCAGCGACCACAGCTAGATTACTCTGCGTTATACCTATTATATCAAGTTCCTAACGTTTTGTACGTCGAAACTATTTTAGGACCGACTAAGTACAAATACAAGCCTCCACTGTGAAATCAATCCACAATAATAACTGGCGACGAGGAATTCGTACTCATCCGGAGAAAAAAATCGCTTGCCATAACATTATTTGGCGACAAAGATTCGAATTTATAGGGAGGAAAAAAATTATCTCGCCACAATAACGTTAGGCGGCGAAATTCGTACTCGTACTGTGGAAAAAGAATTCGCTCGCCATAACAATTTTTGATGACGAAATTCGTACTCATACGGAGGAAGGAAAAATTCACTAGCCCCAATAACTTCGGCTATAAAATCTCGGATTCACATTTATAAAAAAAAAAAAAAAACTTGACAAAGTTTTTCAAAAGCCAAGACGTCATCTTAGTGACGAAAAAATCTGTCGTATTCTCAACTGAGAAAAGAAATATTTTTTCCCGATAATACAGTTGGCTCCAATAGGTCATGAATTGCAAATTCGTAGAGCCCTCACCCTCACAATATTTAAGCATTGTGTAAACTTTTTGTGAAGATGGAGGAATGCAAAAATATATTCCAGGAATTCTTTAAGTTCTAGCCGGAACAAGAGATGACAATATTAGAGCAACAGAAGACATTCTAGATGCAACTACAGGAGGAAACTTTTAATGGACAAATGCAATGTCAACAAAAAAAGGAACAAGCAATCATTGATTTCTATAAAGCTAATAAAGTAGGAGTGGACGTAGTCGACCAAATGCTCCGAAAGTACAGTACACGTTGTGCTACAAGACGTTGGCCCCTTGGAGTCTTTTGTAATATACTGGATATGACAGTTATGAATGCATGGGTTATATACAAACTTTTATCAGGGGGATCAGTTAGTAGGAAGGATATCATTTTGGAGCTCATTGAGAGTCTTAGGCACGCTTATGTCCAGAAGTGAAGCTTACCGAATCCTGCAGAGGTGCCCTCCACAGGCTCTTCATTACATAAGAAACGTCGCAAATGTCATAGTAGAAAATGTTCGAATGCTACGATTACTGTTTGCCAAGTATGCAAAAAACCTACTTGTGGAAATTGTGCAAAGGATGAAACTAGGGTATTGTTAGTAACATGGAAAGATTGTGGAATCTAAGATATTGCTAAATAGTTGTAGCCAATGCAAAATGATGTCTAATTTTGTGTAATATTAATATTCTGTAATAAACTATATATTGCAAACATATGAGAAATTTCATTAAGCATATGTGATTATTTTTCATGCCAAATATTAAAAAACAATCATAAGGTGTAGAAAACGGCACCTTGGCCATTTTATATATATCAAAGAGCTGGCCATCCTAGTGATAATGCACCTTATTTTGTCAGCGAAGGGATTTCGCCATTTTATATCATTAACTTTACTAATCTACTTTTTTGTATGAATGATTCATTGTAATATATATATATATATATATATATATATATATATATATATATATATATATATATATATAATTCTTAAAACTTGAAATAAAACCGTCCACTATTTATCAAAAGGCAACCCAGTCTTTCATAGCACTTGAATCACTTATCGGGACACACGACAAAAATATATCAGTATGTTTACAGAAACAGCCAGAGATACACACAGGGAGTGTATGATGTGTAGACGGCGGAATGGCTATTGAAGCGGTAAAAGGAACCAGCGAAGCGCCTCGAATACACATTCGGACGGTTCAATTTGCCATGATGTCCTTCGGAATACAAGTAAAATGAAGAAGCTATTTTGAATTAAATAAAAAGAACGTGGAAACATTACGCTGTCTTTCAGAAGATCAAATCAGATCAAGTATTGCTATTTGCCGTTGACAACATCTAACACATCACAGCCTATTCCATATTTCCTGGTGAGGACATGGGTGCCATTCTATAATTTTATTCATCCTTAGTATTCTCATCTAAAGCTATTACTTATCATGACATCCGGACAAACTTAGACCGCAAGATGCACTGTTGGTTTGCTTTCACTTGCTTCGAGAATTAAGAAACATTATCTCGCCAAGTCCCTCACTAAAGAATAATAATTTACCTTCGAACTTGTTCTTTCTTTATAATACCTATTGCTCAGTTAATTGTCGTAGATCGTAAGTAAAACATGGTGTATGTGATAAAAGGACGCAGATACGAGAACAAAAAATGCGAAATGCAGATTCTGTGATAAGTAGAAACCATTGACCATATTTTATCAGTATTATTACCCAGTGAATATAAAACTCGAAATGATAGTTGAGGTCAATATCTGTGTTGAAATATGCAACATTTGCGGGAAGAAAATTGAAAAATAGTGTGCACATCACCCAGACCCGAATACAAATATAATAATTTTATAAGATTTTACAATGTCAGATAATCGCCCTGACATCGTCATAAGAGACCGAAAAGAGAAAATGTGCTACCTTATTGATTTGCAGCCTCTATAGACTGCAATGTATCTTTGTAGGTCTTCAAAAAACTATCAAAATACAAAAAACTTGAACTCAAAATCTCAAATACGTAGCACCCGAGGATATCAATAATTCCAATTAGGATGGAGCCTTCTGATAGTTTGTAATAGCGTCCGATAAACTCTCTGAAGTGATTCCTGGTAGTCCATGCCTTAAAGATATAAAAAAAAAATTGTACTCACAGGTACAACTCACATATTACAAAAATGTTTAGCTATATAAAATGTGTGTGATCTTATATGCTTTTTTACAAAAATGATCAGTGTAAATTGTGATTAAGACATGTCTGATCTTAGATCTCTGGTTGGCACCCGGAAGGAAAAGGTAATATTAATAATAGTAAAATTAAGAATAATTATCAATTTCAAGGTTAAGTGTATTTAGTGATCTGCCATCTGCATTGGGTCTATGAGGGACATAAACTTGACGAAGAATAGAGATGGTACGACCACAAAGAGAATGTGATTGAAACCAACGGCATGTATTAAAATTGGGAATAATACCAACCAAACAGACCATATCCTTCTGGCCGCACAAACCAGACATCAGCGTCGTTGATGAGAAAGATACATCTATATGGCTGTACTTGATGATCATAATGTCTGAAAAGATAAAAGTACCTCTGAACTGAGGTTATCAGAATATAATAACACCAAACCTAAAATTCTTCATTAGGAAAATTAGAATAAAGCCTAGTATACCATCGCTTCAGAAATCTCCGTTGCTTGGCCATGTAAATATTCTGAGAAATATGCTGTCTGTCTGATGGAGAACACCCATAATTCAAAATATCCAAGATGATAGCGAAAACCTTGCGGATGACTACAATAATAATAATAATAATAATAATAATAATAATAGAAATAAAATAACCAAAGAACTAATAGTCAATAATTCTTCTAAAATTCAGGAATGTGTAACGAAAGCAATTACATTTCTTCTACCCATTAACGGTGATACAAATGTTCCTAAAAACTACAGACCAATTACATGCCTTCCCAATAATTATAAACAATTTTGACAAAGCAGATATATTCCTTCTAGAAAAAATTACATACTATATCATGAAAAAAAAAGTATGAAAACGTGTCTCTTCCTTATTAATACTTGAAAACTGGATATATTCCTATAAGAAATTCGATAGTGTACCCTATTCCTGAATCTTAAAGTCTTTAAATATATACAAGGTATCACCTGTCGTCATCAATGTAATCAAACAAAGTATGTCGATCTATTTTACATGGATAACATAAAGTTGTGTGCTAGGAATGACAGTGAGATGGAAGTTCTTCTGAAAACAGTAAAATAATTCACTGATGAAACTGGAATACAATTTGGCTTGAATAAATGTGCTAAAGCCCCAATTTTATGTGGCTCACTACAGCAAGCCTCGTCTATTAGCTTAGACCCTGGGGTAATAATCAAAGATTTAGAACAAGAAGCTTATAAATGCTGGGTGTAAATGAAAGTGAAGAAATTCCGCATAGAAAAATGAGAGAAATAGTGTGAAAAGAGTACTATATGCAACTGATATTAGGAACTGAATTGAATTCTCAGAACAGAATATTAATAGCCTTGTCATCTCAGTGAATCAATATAATTTAAACACCTTGAACTGGAATCTAAATGATATCAGACGAATAAATTCTAAGAAAAGCAAGCTTCTTTCTATTCATAACATGCATCATCCAAAGCCTGATGTAGAAAGTTTATACATACCCCGTAATGAAGCCGGAAGAGGTCTTATTCAGCTAGAATTGTCATACAAGACGACAGCTCTTGACTTACTAACGTACATGGAAACAACAAAATATTGGATGATACAATTAGTCATACAACATGAAACAGAAAGGAAAAAAATATTCAATCATGTCGCATCAAACATTATGAAAAAGAAAGCCAAGGATAAAGCCTCATAAAAGATGAAACAACACTGTCAAGACAAAACTCTAAATATCCAGAAAGTTCTAATAAATTCTATGTTGATAAAGTTAACAGTCGGCGATAGTTACAAACAAATGGATTAGAGGCTTTAATGGAAGGATTTATTCTAGCAGCGCGACACCATAGGCTTTTAACTCGAAACGTTCAGGCAAATGTCGTACATAATAGTGTGGGTCCAAAATGAAGTTTCTGTGAATAATATCAGGAAAGCATAGGACATCAAATGAATATAAAAATCATCACGACAGAGTAAGGCAATACATACACTGGACAATGTGCAAATACATTCTAAAAGTTGTTAATAAACACTGGTATGAACATCAACCATCATCGGTTAGAGAAACATAATACATCAATAATTCTATGGGATTGCACCATCTTTACAGTCCGGAAGATTGAAGCAAATACACTGGGCATAATTTTCAAAAATCGAAGAGAAAAAAAAATCTTGCCAGCTAATGTTGGAATTTTTGGGTAGTTGTAGTAAGCAAGCCAAAATGAGCTGACTCATTTTATAGTTCACCAATAGAAGGTTTAACCTATCAGGAGGCTCAAAATATTCAATGCGACGTGTATAAAGGCAGCCATGTTTTTTTTTCCTCCGAATATACATTGCCAGCCCTTGATATCGAAGACTGAAGAATTACGGAACCGCTGCTGGTGAGTGTTAATCTTTAACGGTGTTTCATTGAACAGATTACGTACTGCGCTGTATTCTATATTCATAGACTATGTGGGAACTAATTGATATGCGTTACTCAGTGGTTTGGAACTTAGCAACCAAGAAATTTGAAAATCTACCGAAGTATAAATAAATCGAAATAGAAGAAATGTGAAAATGGGAGACAAGAATAGTACCAGTCATAGGAGATTCGCTTGGAATTCTAAAAAAAAAAAGAAACACATTGAAAAAAATCCCTGGAAATTTCAGCTTAGGAGAAATGCAAAGAATTGGTTTCATAGGTACAGCCCACATAGAAGACATTTGTTTATCTAACGCTAGTGATTTATGAGTGTTGGAAAAACAAATAATGAAATTTAGCTATAACAACACGCTACTAACTGCCCTATATCTTCCCTCAAACTTGGTGGGCAGAGTGATAATTACAGAAATCGAAATATAATGATGATGATAATAATAATAATATTAATAACTTGCAGCAAATGAAATCACATTATATATATTTCAATTATTCGAACTTCCTAATAATATAATGTGACTAGCAGCACGGCCCGGCGTTGCCCGTGCTTGATTAAAAAATCGTACGACTCATGCAGCAATCGCTATCACTTGACTTAAAATTGCTTTGCCCTTCGTTGCCTTTCAAGGAGTGCCCTTTTCCGTGCTGATGTTGCTACATGCCTTACTTCTTGCCTATCTCACACTGCGAATTTTTCTAAGCTCTATATTAAACATTAAATTTATTACGAAAAAAGAACTAAACAAAATGAACACAAAACGATCAGCTTTAATAAAGGACTCGTAACTGGAAAAACTGAATGAAAAAAAAATGTTAACAACAAATAATTTTTCACACACAACCCACTTCTGCAGAATCAGAATCAACGTTGCGTTTAAGCAAGCGAATGATCCAATTGGTGTAAAGTGCCATGCAGTTTTACATTTTTCCCACCTGTGACGAATACAGCTATCGGTTTTTTTTGCATGCTAGCATGCTTGTTATCATTCGTGTCAGTCAGCTGTTGGCTCTCACGCTGGCCAATAGAATCTTCCTGCCTATCCGTGGCCGCCAGCTATTGGATCCCTTTCTGGCAAGTACAAAATGGCCGCTAACAACATGAAAACTGCCGTAGAAGCATGAAAAAGTCGATTATTTCCACTATCGATGGGAGTTGGGAAATCCAAAGTCGGTCTTGGCCTTCCCGCTAACTTGGAGCATGTGCATGTAAATTTTGGTGCAAATCCGTCGTAAATTGCTGCCGAGAATTCGTTACACACACAAACGCGCGCGCGCATCCTGCCTTTTATAGATAGAGATTACTTTGAAAAATAGCATTTTTTAGAACAAACAACACAGTAATGGTTTCATCTTTCCATAATACTATTTTTCAATACGATTTTATTCATCCTTATGTTCACGAACTAAGTTCAAGCTGGCATCTCTGTGTCTTTTCAATTTCCTTGCTTATGTTACGTTTAGCAACACAGATTTATATGAAAGCAAATCATTCTGACTGTATGCCTCATATCAGATGTGAATGAATTATATAATAGTATATTGCTGTTATGAAGTCGTCATACGTAGGCTATAATTCTATTAACAGAAAAATAGCCAAGTTAAAATAGTCAACAACAAAAACATTCACATAAGGACATCACACAGTAATTACGACGTTCCTCCTATTTTATGAAATTATTCTTCATATTTCCCTTTTTGTGTTTCCTTTCATTTTAGTTAAACTTGTCTTGTCGAAAAGTCTATTTGAACAGGGACATAAACATTGGGAACATCCAGAAGACGCATACATCGATGATGTGATGTTTTGTCAAAAGTCTCTATGAAAGTTGATGCAGGTCAATTATTCCACATAGTTGTATACTTTCTGTATATTCTGCGGAATTCAAAGACCTTATAATTGTCTCACGGTCAATGGTCGATTTCCTTTGATTGCAGCTTACACCCATTTCGTCATTTTCAGGTCTTCCGTTTGTTGAATGCCTCCAGAATTTGGATCGCTTTCAACGGATTTCCGGTCAAGTTTGAAGTACGTGTACCAAGGTTTTATTTGAAATTCGCTTCTTGAGTCACCTAGAAAATTCTTTTAAATTGTCTGAATACTTGATATGTTCAAAAATGCCATATTCAACCTAAAATTGCTGTATAAATGTTATAAATGCAAGGGTGACATAGCACACAATCGAATTAAATATCGTCTCGCTGCCAAGCGAATAATCGCCGGAGAGTTTCTGTACATACACCATCAGTTACATTCATTCTGATTGGTTTTCAAATTAGACCAAGGCCAGTTCTCGAGATATTCCATATATATATATATATATATATATATATATATATATATATATATATGTCGATCACTTTGCTAACCACTTTGCTAAAAGCCTGCATAAGACGACTTCGTAACATCAACATACTATTTTATAATTCATTCACATCTGATATGAGACATACAGTCAGGATGATTTGTTTTCATTAAAAATCTGTGCTGCTGAACGTAACATAAGCAAGGAAATTCACAAGAAAAATTCACAGCTATTGAAAAGACACAGAGATGCCAGCTTGAACTTAGTTCGTGAACATAAGGATAAATAAAAGCGTATAAGAAAAGATTA
>CAHIKZ030005098.1:1372500-1392500 GCA_903632075.3 Acanthosepion pharaonis | reverse complement strand
TTAAAATTTTAATCCCGATTTCTTGGCCATTAGCTTTGATTCTTCTGCCTCTATGACGTGTAAAATCCCATAAAATTATTACAGATCCCATTTCCATAACCGGGTCTGGGTGATATTCACATCAGGTCCTACTTCTTCTTCTTCTTCTTCTTCTTCTTCTTCTTCTTCTTATTATTATTATTATTATTATTATTATTATTATTTTCTTTGATTTCTGGCGTTTACACATTTCTTGCCGGGTCCCGCCCAGGGACCTAATTTTAGAAATGGCGTCATGACACTTTCCACTGACAAAAAAAAAAAATTAAATTACATAGATAAAGCCCTTCGTAAGGTGTGGGCTGTACTTGTCAAAACAATTTTTTGTATCTCCTTGAGGCATGGACTTCCAGGAATCCCTTCAATTAGTCTACTGCAATCTTTTGCAACCAGTCCTAGGACTCCAACTACAACAGTGATTGTTGATGTTCCCATATGCCACATTTTCGAGATTTATTTTTCAAGGTCACTGTATTTTGACAGCTTTTTAAATATCTTCAAAGATACATTGCAGTCAGCAGGGACTGCCATATCAACAATGAGGCACCGTTTTTGTTTGTGATTTTAATAACAATATCTGGGCGGTTGGCTTTGATTGTTCTGTCAGTGTGTATTGTGTAGTCCCATAGAATTGTAACAGGTCCTATCTCCGTAACCGGGTCTGGTTAGTGTTCATACCAGTTTCTTTCAGTTTCCTTCTCGAAGTTGCAGATTTTCCAGTGCAGATATTGGCCCACTCTGTCATGCCGGGTTTTATATTCTGTGGGTGCCAATATCGTGCAACCTATTATTATCATCATCAACATCAATATTATTATTATTTGAAATCCACTCGGATTCTTCGATGTTTCGCCTTGCGTATAATTGTAATACTACTGTTCAAAGATGCAGCCTAGAGAGACAATATTCTAGTAATTGTTGACAAAATACAGAGAAAGGTCGGTAAAGGGATAGGTCCAGACCTTGTATCGAGACTTCATTCACTTTCCCAAGACCGTAACGAATTTTCCTTTCGCTACGTCTATAAATATTTTACGGTAATTGTTCTGGCGAGCACTCGTCGGCGGCACCTTTAATTCCCGTTAGGCACTGGCTGCTAGGTCTCAGATTTTCAATGTTGAAGCTGCTAGTTGCTAGCGTAAGATTTATGCTAACGATTTTTTCTCTCGCAATTCTCGTCTATGGAATTCTTTTCCGATTTACTTTTTTCCCGACAACTATGATCATCAAAAAATTAAAGGTCAATCGTCATCTGATTCTTTCAATATTTTTATTTTTTAACTCTTTTTTCCATCCTCTCTCTCACTTTACACACACACACAAAACACACACACACACACGCAAACACACACACACATATATATATATATATATATATATATATATATATATATATATATATATATATATATATATATAAAACCCCCAATAATTTCTATGTATATATCGTGGCTTGAACCGGTTTCTAGTGCTCTGGTTGGACCGGCTTGGGGCTAGAAGACGTACGTCCGTTGGTATAAAAAGACTTGGATTAGTCACGCAACAGAATTTGTGAAGAGCATATATCGAGTCGAGTTTGTTACTACTTCGTCACCGAGACCCGTTAGTCTAGATAGTATGACTCTTGCGTAAAGGTCCGGGTTCGATTCTCGTTAGTGACTGCGTACTGCTGATGAGTCCCATAAAAGGCCGAAACAGCTGTTCAGTTCTTTCTGTTGATGATTCTTCTAGACTCGATAAATTACTCATGATTATACGAAGTGCCCTAATAATTTTATATATATATATATATATATATATATATATATATATATATATATATATATATATATATGTAGACAAATAATCTTTTGAGCGTTTATTAATTCGCTTCTTTTGCCGATTGAATTGTTTGATGTTGAATGTTCAATTATAAAGGACTTTACCGTAAATGGGCTTGATGATTTTAATATATTCGACTTGAAAGAATTTCCATGTTTTTCTATTATTAAAATAAGTTCAAATGAATAATTGCTTCATAAATAAATTGTCATATATATATATATATATATATATATATATATATATATATATATATATATATATATATATATATATATATATATATATATATATATATATATATGATATATATATATATATATATATATATATATATATATATATGATATATATATATATATATATGGTGCGATAGATAAATTATCGGATACATTACACAAAAATGAAAATAACACTGACATCTCATTTTAAGAGAAATATTTACCAAAATTAAAAAACAAAAACTGCTTGAAACAGGAAAGTGTAAATTTATTTAATAAAATCATTTTGACAGTGAAAGAGTTGAACAGTTCTGCCAACCTAGTAGCACGCTGGAATTTAAATCGTTGAGACACCAGTGAAAACAACTGGTCAGAGCAGTTGCTATGAAAATATTTTGTAGAAAAGACAAAGGGAAACCACATCCCGTCTGTGTAAAAGTGACTGGAGTCGAGATGTCAGGTTAGGAACCATCATATTGCATATCTGTCTTTGGATTTTGCCGATAGCCTTTAGATGAACAGCAGTGGCACCAGACCATATATGGCAACAGTATTCAATGCAAGGATAAATGGTAGAATTGTAGATTGGAATGATGAACTCCGACGAGAAAAAACTTTCTGTCGCGACACAGAGAACCAACTTTTTCTTGCGCTGTAATGATTACTTAACTTAATATCTTATATATTTCATTACACTGAAGAATTAACCTCTTGTGTTAACAGCTCTGTCGGACAATGCACCTGCAGAATTTTTATCCTTTGAGTCCATTATATTGCAACGTATAATTCACTTGTTGTATAATCCATATCACACTATCCTCAGTAATCTTATTTAGACCCAATAAAATTTCACTTCAAGCATCAAAAGAACGCTGCATTCTAGGTACTTCGTCAAATTCTACT
Source organism: Acanthosepion pharaonis (assembly GCA_903632075.3). NCBI lineage: Eukaryota > Metazoa > Mollusca > Cephalopoda > Sepiida > Sepiidae > Acanthosepion > Acanthosepion pharaonis. Next base: position 1,389,516 of record CAHIKZ030005098.1, on the reverse strand, counting down.
TCATCTTGAGTTTCTATCTAATAGTACAGAATGTTTCTCATTTCCAATTTACTTAACAATGCATGACTTCAAATTTTTCGTAATGGTTTGGTTTGATTTATTTTGTTTAACAGCACATCAAATTCAATGGGTTATTTAATGCCGACAACATTTTTAGGATAGATTCGTATGAATAAAATATGTCCTCTTTGGTTTAGATTGGTTTGGTTTATTTTGTTTAACGGCATATCAAACTCAATGGCTTATTTAATGCAGAAAAAAACTGTTATTGCTGGTAATATTTTGTTTTGTCAAAAATCTGTTTCTGGTAATATATTTCCTTCAAAATTGTATTGCTGGTAATAATTTTTTTCAAAAATGTATTGCTGGTAACTATTTGCCCATAGTTGGAACACCAACAGGTGCCACCACTCTGGGTCAGGCTGGACCTGGGAACACCAGCAATCAATAGGTTGTTACACGCTCTTCAAAACCTCCTGATCAGAGTCCTTGCTGCTGGATGTAGTTTAACGTCATACCCAGGACTCTTTTCTGGATGGATTGCAATATATATATTTGAAGGTCATTTGAATGTATTTTCTGTACCCATGAAGCTCGACATCTTGCTTTTTCACTGACAATGAGTAATATCACATTTTGAGTAAAGCCGTATTAATTCTAACATATCATAATGCTAATTCTTCTTTTCAAGGTAAACCTCTTACTTCATACAATGTCCTCTCTATTGAGCTGTTTGATTCACTTAAATTACTCACGAATAATATATGATTTTTGTCAGTATTTTCTTGGTTCCACCTCAATTTAACACCTTCATTCGACATCAAAGATTCAATATCACGTTCTCCTTCTAGAAAGTATCAAGCCTGAACAATTGTATTGTATTATTTTCACATCTAGAATTTAGAAAATAGTTGATAATTTTGGAAGAATGCTTTACAGTTAAAAATGCTGATTCTGTCTTAGTAAATAGCACAAAAAAACGTTGCAAGAAACAGCATGTAATTATTCGTTTCCTAATTTCACTCAGTAATTTCGGAAAACGATGTTTTCGTAGATTTTATATTTAGATATATTATTTTTAGCATCAAGTAGAAAATACGTAACTATAGCATTAAACATTGAAGAAGCACACATTTTTTGTAACTGGATTGTCAACGCCCTGAAAGAAAGATAACTAATCTTCCGTTTAGTTTGACTGAGGAAATATGATGCTCAGAATTGAACCATCGTCATTCCAAAATGATACGCAAAGGAGTGAGTGGAATCTTGGAATATTGACGAATAATATAAAAGTACTTTAACGAAACTTGATTTATTTGAGCTGTTAATAACACAGGTATTTCAAAATAGTTTTTGCCTTTCTTCACTGCTAATGGTTTGGTTTGGTTTATTTTGTTTTACGTTGTATCAACCTTAATGGGTTATTTAATACCGAAAACATTTTTAGGATAGATTCGTATGAATAGAATATGTATTCTTTCGTTTAGATTAATTTGGTTTATTTTCATTTACGGCATATCAACCTCAATGAGTTGCCGACAACATTTTTTTATTGTTGGTAATAATTTGTTTGGTCAAACATCTGTTTTTGGTAATATATTTCCTTCAAAATTGTGTTGCTGGTAATAATGTTTTTCAAAAACTATTGCTGGTAATAGTTAACTATGTGCTCATAGCTGGGACCCTAACAGGTGCTACCACCCTGGGTCAGGATGGACCTGAGAACACCAGCAATTAGGAGGTCTATACACGCTCCTTAAAACCGCCTAATCAGAGTCCTTGCTGCTGGAAGTAGTTTATCGTCCAAGCCAGGTCTAGGATTTATTTTAACGTCTTACTCAGGACGTCAATGCTAATGCATATCAGAATTATGCATTAGACTGTGCTTTAGATCATTCAATCTTTTGTGTTATTCCGGTGATTTAACAATTGTTAAATTGTCAAAATCATGTAACAGGAACATTTTCAAAATTTAAGAATGATCTCTGACCACTTATATGCTATAAACGATTAAATATATGTTACTAAAATTCTTCGAGGTTTTTATAACACTTTTAGACTCTACTTTGAGAAATAAAAATATATAATTTCTCTCTGAGCTTAAAAGAAGAATCGTTATGAAATCGACCATAAAAGAAAATGACACGTTTACCATCAATTAATCATAGCTAAGGATGAGTGACACATGAAGGATTGAAATGATGTTCAAATGCACACACACACACGCACACACACACACACATACACACATACATATATATATATATATATATGATCTTTTTCCAACTTATTCAAGATGATCGGCACCTTTTTTAACCTTCCAATTTTCATTCCTGGAGGGACAACGAACCTCACAGTTTCACGTGCAATTTCATTTTTCGGCATTTTTTCACTGCTCTTTGGAATTTCATAGGTGAAACATCTCTGTCATGTGCCAAACATCTTATGAATTGAGTTGGATCTTTTTCTAATTGACCTCTTTATCTCTAAGTTCCTGTTCCTACTTTTTAAAACTTTTCCATCGTTCTTCTTGATGGTCTTTGAATGGAGTCTGAATATGGAATCCAGAATATGATTTTGGTAACATTACTGAATGATCTTTTTCCTCTCACTATTTCTCACTTGTGCAAACCGGGAGATTTACAAAACTATTTTAACCTGTTTTCTTTTTAGCTGAATAAATCAAATGGTTTATCAGCGATTCTTACTAAAAAGAGTGTCAAGATGGCTAAATATCTTCTTTTCTGAAAACCTGGAAAAATGAAACTCAATTAGTTTATTAGTTTTGTAGACATTAAACGTTATATGGGATGCTGTTATATTATTTGGACAATTTTGTTGCGACACCCAATATGTGTCTTTCCGCTAATTTTCCCACATTTGAAATGACAAATCCCGTTCTCTTTCTGGCCGCTGCTTTTAAACTACAATTCCAATGTCGTTTGCTCATCTCAATTGTCCCTTCCCTCTTGATTCCGTAGCGAAATTACCTTATTTGTTTAACTACAATTCTATTTGAAACTTTAACTATTTAACATCAATAAAAATATAATGATATGATAGAACTATTATTAAAAGTTTTTTCTGGGTCTACTTATTTCCTAAAACCCTATAGCCGGCATAAACTTGATTGAAGTCTGATAAACCTACTTCTCAAAAGCATTTGTTTTAATACAACGACTAAAGATTATCGCTTTATTTAGATAAAACAAGACGCAGTGATTGGTTATAGTTAAAATCGGAAATACACTTTATGCTTAATTTCACATAGACTGCAGTCTGAATGTCATTGTGAACTCTACGATAATATGTGCTTCACCAGGGTGACTTACAGTTTTCAGTTCAAAATTTAATTTAATTAAGGACACACAGCACAGTGGATAAAAGCGTTAGTTAGATCTAGTGACTGGAACCAAAGAGTGTGAGTTCAATACCCTGTTAATGCAGTGGATAACTTGGAGAGGGTAATTAACAGGAGATAACTGATAACTGACATCTATTAGACATGACACGTAGAATTAGAACAGTCCACCCCAGTGAGAGGAATAAAGGGTTCAGTCCGACATTCAAACCACCTGAAGAAGGCCGGAGTATACAACGGCCGAAACGTTGTAATAAATATGGCGACAAATATGTGGACAATAGTCCGACTAATGTATATAGCGAAATGCAATAACCTTCATTTTAAACGATTAAAAGCAGATCGTTGATTCCACATTTAACGAAAACTGTATCTTCCCCCAAAATATTTTGAAAAACTCTATCAATTCTTTTTTGTTTCCGAATGTTCAGTCACGAATGGGATATTCTATTAAAACCCGCGAACTATAGTATGGACAAAAACTGGTGAGTATGGAATATGTGGAAAAACCTTCTATGTTAACGATCTTCTTTTCTTTCGTTTGTTTTGTGCGATACAATGTGGGATCCATTTTCCCCTCTTTTTAAGGTTTTCCAATTAAATCGTGAATGGCAATGTAAGCGACATATTGATGGATTGCAGATATGGTAAACTAATTTTAGATAGAGTTTTATACAATTCCACCATATAGGTTTACGAATGATACATAGCCGTGAAATAAGTTATTACATTCCGAATAACATCGTGCAAAGATAAATAAAATGCGAAATGAATAATTAGTGTAACAAAGGCAGAACTAGAAAAGTAGATGTACTTGAAAAAAGGAAAATAAACTATCGAAATAGCTTAAAATGACGGAAAATACTTGCTTTGAAAGTCAGCAAGAGAGAAATTCTTAAATTAAAATGTGCCAACGTGTTTTCTTCAAAAATAGAGTTTGGAAAATACAAGAATCTGTCAGGTTTTCAGTGATGTCCACTCTGAAGCCATTTAAGGTAAGGAATTACAGAATAAGAGGCAGAGTTTCTACAGATGTTTGGAGAAAAAAACACTTAACCTACAAATGAGCAAGTTGAAATTGAAGCGATCGAGATAGACACCTCTTGGGAATCGGTTTGACAAACCAGCAGTTTGTAGGAAGAATCTGTTCAATTGAAATTTGCATCTAACAAATGGAATATGAATGAAAGATTATGAACCCCCCCTTTTTACCCAAGATATGGGTAAATTAGTAATACTTATATCATTAAAACATTATCTCCCCAAAGGATACTTGATATATAAAACATTTTCTTGCTTTAAATAACATACAAAGGGTTAGTAAGCCGTAGAAAACATGCCAATCTATCCTGTGTGCATTCGGAAGAGTTTATGTTATATAGAGAGTGTGCATGTCTTCTGATGGTGGGCGAGTTACACTCGATATGAATTAAAATAAACGATAATTATTTTTCCTTTAAAATTAAGAATTATTTTAGTGATGTTGTGTCTCAATTTTCGAACCCTAAATCCGAGCTATTATTGTAATGTTAATTCCAACCTGGCATGAGATTTTTTTCGGTTAGATAATCGCATTGCGTTCAGGGAAAAGAAGTTAAGGCACGTAATGAGATGAACGAAGGCGTTGTTCAACTGCAGCCATTGGCGCTTTTTTTTCTTTCCTGAACTCTGCATCAATCAGTTGCGCATGCGTGCTGAATCCTGCCCTTAGGTGGATTGCTGAGAAGGAAGAATCAAACTCGTTAATGACTGCAATTTGGCTTCTGTAGAAGCGGATGTCGGACATGGATTGCGAAGTCTTCCTTGCGAAAATCTAAGAGAAAAGGAAACCGAAAGAATGGACGTGTTAGAATGATGGATTTTGTCCAATAAAATGAGAAATTTGAAGAGGTAAAATGTCTTAAGGGTTACAAGAACATGAAGTGGTTGATGGAAAGGAGAAATCACGTGTTTGGAAGGAGGAGATAGAAATCGAAATGAAAATCTGGATGAGGTAGACAAGTGATGCCGAACAAGAAAGACGGATAAATATAGATTATGTAAAAACGTTTTCCTCAGATTAGTAGTGAAATAGAGAGCTTGATTCATAAAAGCAGAAAAAATAAGTATGAGGAGAGATAAAAAAAAAAAACAGTCCAACAAAAAGTTAAGATTTTAGTAGCAAGATTGTTCGGATGCAGGTCTCATAAGCGGATTCTGTCAATAAGTTCGATCTTTAATGCATTTATTATTTTTAAATGCACGTTTTTGTTTTATTTTGAATAATATAACGAACAAAAAGACATTATGTGTAACATCAAAATTACTTATAGGCATCAAATAATAGATTAAACATGCAAAAATAAAAAACAGACTAATACAAGAAATAGTAGGCTTACTCTGACCAAACAGTCTGTTGTAGATTAAAATTTCTAAAATATTACTCCTAAAAATACTCTGTCAGGAAAATAAGCGTATCCGTTCAACAATAATCACTCCGTCACTGATGGGAGTTTCCTGCCTAACCTTTTGTCTAAGGTTGTGTGAAATTCATCATCTTGATTATCTTAGTATTTTCTAACCTGGCATCTCGGCTTCAATGACTTATTCCCGGCCATAATGTAGCTTCACTGTATTTGCTATTAATATTTTCCTGATAACAGTTTTCAGGAGGTTCCTTCATTGGGGTACTCATAATTTTTCAGTTGAAATTCCATAATGTAACCATAAGTTCTTTGCTAATATTTTCTTGTCTCACTGCCTCTTGTGGAACTCATTTTTAGGGTATTTTCTTTGCAGTAAACCTTGATCCTCAGAAATTTAAAAGCAATATCAATCGTTATCTTTTTGTTGTCTTAATTCGTATTTCTTTTCTCTTATTTAAACTTTGTTACTTTTATACATATTCTATCAAACTCAGTAATTATTTGCATCTTAGTAGCTTTATTGCCTTGTTTGAGGTGAAATGATGAGGCAGATTAAAGGAAAAACAAAAGTAGAGAATGGTCTGTGAATAGATAACTGCACTATGATCTGAATAAATTATCCTGTGAAAATGCTTTCCAAAATGAATTATAACGTGGTTGATACACCATGGAGGCTACGATATTTTCACCTCTTAAATTTCTCATCTTGGTAAAAAATTTTAGAGGGGAAATGTATGGATTATAAGAATAGATTGCAGAGAGAATAGAAGTAAGAAAAATAATATTTCGAAGATGTAAGAATCAGAGTTGATAAAGAAAATATAGACTTAAAGAAGAAAATAACTATAATAATAAGAGAGAAAATAAAGCCAGCGGATGAGAACATTCAAAACAGAAAAGAAACGTCAGCATTTCGATAGAAATATAAAAGAAAATATTGTGAAGATAAGGGGAGATAAAACCACAGGAAATATACGCTTAATGTTGAACACATCACAACTGGAGGGAGTGCTTGACGCATATAATCTCTACCTTGCACCTATCTTCCTTCTAGGTGAGAATGTAAGATTGTGTGTCTTTGTTTTAAGAACTGGCAAATGTCAAGTTGGATATAATAACCCGGATATCGGAATATATATATCGTAAGAAATTCTAGCCAACCTGTAATCAGCATGCTACACTGCGCATGTGTAACTCTGATTTCCCCATAATGTGATCTCATAAAAGGCAAATGTAGAAGCAGACGGGATTTTTTCACTTTCCCCTGTTTTCATCATATTTCATGAGAAAGATTATGGTTCATGGGGTATAACAAAGCTTATTTCGGCACAAACATATGTAGAAGAATTTTGAAGAACACCATTGTCTGGCGCATTTCTTCGAAATGGAATTTTTTTTTTATTTCACTCTTAAGTAATCACGAACTATCAGCCCCAGGTTAAAATAAGCAAATCTCTCAACCACCAAGCATGACTAATATTCTTTGCTTATATCTGTGAAAAGAAAAATAGTTATTTGAAATTCCGCATAAATTATTAATGAACTCAGTATGGGGTAGGCACGCATATACCCACAGAAGGATTAACGACTAAGATTTTCTAAATTAAAAAAAAAAAAAAACATTAAATCCTTATCGGCGCGGACGTTCTATAGCAGCATAGCAGAAGAAAATATTGAAGAATAATGGACAAATCAAAATCGTTCTATTTTGGTTCTGAATAGTCCTAAACCTGGAGCCTATAAATAGAAGTTTAAAAGAAGTTAGTAATGAAAACTTCTGTAGTCCCACTGCCTTCAGTAAGATTTGATTTTGTTAGTGGTCATTGCAAATGAACACACTTCAATCGTATACACACATCCGCCGACAGGATTATGTAATCCTCTCTCTCTCTCTCTCTCTCTCTCTCTCTGTATATAAATACCCTTTCTCTGCTGCAGTATGTATACAAAAACTTATTTAAAGTAGTAAAATTTCATCACCACAGGGATTTCCGCCATATCACTTTCTGAACCTTGTTAACCATAAGATGAATGAAGTTAAGCAACATCGAACCTGATCAATACATAGATGGGTAACCGCTTGTGAATACTAGCTGCTGTAAACTTGTATGTCTGGATGATGTAATGGATACTGGCTAGGTATTCGTAATCAGAAAATCGAATTCACTTCCACGCTAATACAGTTAGAGAAAGTATGAATTTACTTCTCCCACAGCTATGCCTTAATTAGGAAGACTTGTATCACTAAAATTTTTATTATCTAAAAGAAAAAATAATTCCATAAAAATATTTTGATTTAGGCATTAGAAAATCCATAGAAATTGATATGACATAAAAAAGAAGCAGACAACCAAACACTGAAACCTTAAACTTGCATCAATACTGATTAGTAGCGATAGCCTCACAGAACGTCAGACCGGATTTCGAAAGCTTACTGGATCTCAAGCTCACTCCAAAACGCATATAATAAAAAAAGAAAACGGCAGCTTTCTAGTTTTCAGCCAGAAAAAACCTACCCCTATCTATGCTTGATCTTTTGTAAGAGTCCGAACAGATAAAAAATGAAGTATTGTTACCATATTTGGGTTATCCAATCTTCACCGTTCAGCCTCGAAAGACGCCAAAAGCACTCCCGAAGACATGTGGATGATGAATTAATTTCTACCATCCAACCGTTATGCCACAAACGAAATGTTGCTAGCCTATCACATCTTTTTCACTATTACTATAACAGATGTCCGGACGTGTTTTATTCCTTAGTTTCACCAGTTGTGAGATTCATTGCTAGGACACGTTATGCTATGTTCACGGTGGCAAACCTTCGACATTCCCGTCGAGCTCTTTCGTTAAGGAGCAAGAACCACATAAACAGTTTCTTCCCCAGAAGTGTTGTTTGGAGAACAGATTACAGAGAGAATATTTCTCTGAATGCTATAATATTGGTCTCTATGTCCAGGGTCAACATATATGTCCTACACGATTTATGATAGGCATTTCCTACTTCCTCCTTCGCCCTCCAATCCGACTATTGTCCTCATCTTTGTAGTAGTTATTAAAGTCTTTCGGCCGTTATAACCTCCGGACTTCACACACACAAACACACACAAACACACACACACGCACACACACACACACAAATATAATAATATTATTATTAATAATAATAATAATAATAATGATTAGTTGGAGCCCTATGATTGGTTGGAAAAGATTATAGTAGAGTAATTGAACGGATTCCTGGAAGTCCATGCCTCAAAGAGATACAAAATTGTTCTCACAAGTAGGGTTTTATCTAAGTAAAATAAACATTTGAAATAATAATAATAATAATAATAATAATAATAATAATAATAATAATAATAATGTGGCATATGGGAACATCAACAATCCCTGTTGTAGTTGGAGCCATAGGACTGGTTGGAAAAGATTGCAGTAGACTAATTGAATGGATTCCTGGAAGTCCATGCCTCAAGGAGATACAAAAAAATGTTCTGACAAGTACAGCCCACACTTCACAAAGGGCTTTATCAATGATTTTTTTTTTTTGTTTTTTTTTTTTTGTCAGTGGAAAGTGTCATGATGCCATTTCTAACCTTAGGTCTCTGTGCGGGACACGGAAAAAATGTGTACACGCCAGAAATCAACGGAAAAAAACAACAACAACAACAACAACAATAATAATAATAATAATAATAATAATAATAATAATAATAATAATAATAATAATGATGATAATAAATACCATCCACACAGACAGAAAAAATTGAAGCAAATAAGCCGGACATCATTGTCAAAAACCAGAAAGAAAAAACTTGCCTACTAATTGATATGGCTTGTCCAGCGGATTGTAACATAGCAACCAAGGAATTTGAAAAACTATCAAAATACAAAAAACCTGGAAATTGAAATAGAAAAAATGTGGAAATTGAAAACAAGAATAATACCAGTGGTAATAGGTGCACTTGGAATTATAAAAAATGGAACAAAACAACACATTGAAAGAATCCCCTATGAACCCCAGCTTAAGAGACATACAGAAAATTGTCTTATTAAGTACAGCACACACACTAAGGAGAACTTTGTCTATGTAACGCTAGCAACTTCATCGGAGATAAAAAAAAAAAAAAAAAAAATTAACATGTAATGTGGCCATAACAACACACCACGACCTGCCTTAGGTCTTTCCGCAGACTTGGTAGGTAGTGTGTCCATAGCAGAAATCGAATGATGAACACCATGATAATAATAATAATAATTATAAAGAATCCTTAAAGATCCATAATTGATTGTAATAAATTTATTTCATGGGGTAAAATCCCCAAACATTCGGATTAATTTTACATTGAGAAATGGATTTTGAATTTATCCAGACACGAGAAAAGGAGGAAAAGAAAACATAATAAGAAAAACAAAGTAGATAAACATAAGAAAATCCGAAAAAAGAAAAAAAAAGGAAGAAGTAAAATTTGAGATAGAAATACATTTTAATATTAAAAAGAAAAAAAAAAGAAAGAAAAAAGGGGAGACAGACACAGATATCAATATAAGAAAATTTGGTGGGAAGAGAAAGGGAGATAGTGAGAGAGGAAAGAGTGAGCATCGATAAACGGTTATATATTTTATTTCGGGCACTTGGCAAAAAGACAGGATGGTCGAAGTTATATTGAAAAAATCAACTATTTCAAGTAGAGAAATTTTCACAAAGTATTATAACCGTCACAATTACAAATTGATAATAATAATAATAATAATAATAATAATAATAATAATAATAATGATAAAAATATAAAAATCTTTCGAATATTAATCAAAATAATGTTTCAGATCAATATAATGAAATTACGTTTAGAAATTTAAAGTCATTCAGATGAAAAAAATAATTGTTTAATTTTTTTTTGAAAAATTTATAAAAATATGCATCAATAACAATTCAAATAATTAGGAGATAAGTAAAGGACTAATTTAAGTACGAAAATCAATTTAAGTAATTAAAATCTAAAATATGCTAATATAAAAACATATCCATTCATATATATATGTAATAGAATACATATATACACATATGTACATACACAGATATGTATATACGAACACATACGATTATACATACATACATGCATATATATATATATATGTATATATATATATATATAAGCGTATACATACAAGCACACCACGACATATATACGTGTATCAATACACTCATTTCGTCTACGAACATACATATATATATATATATATATATATATATATATATACACATATATACATAGAAACCTATATGCACATATATATATGTATACACACATATAAATATATACATATAAATATCTCATACCTATACCCATATTCATATATATATATATATATATATATATATATATAAATATATATATAAAACATATATATACATCATATATATATTTATATATATATATATATATATATATATATATATATATTAGATAGATATACAATATTAGTGGTTAATATATATATATATATATATATATATATATATATATATACATATAAAAGTTTCCAAGGAAATAGAATCCAGGTAGAACTCAATGTCCAGGACAGATTTTGAATATAATAAAAAGGCTTAAACACTAATTACATTGGAATCGTAATGACGATCCAATTCATCAGACCTAAATATTCAAAAAGAATTCTGAAAAAATAACTACGGAAATAAAAAAAATGAAATTTAGTCAGTGTATGTATGACAGTGGGGAACAAATGTGAGGGGTAAATGAGATATTTAGAGAGGGGTAACAGACGAGAGAAAAATATGAAGGCCTAAAAGGAAGGTGGGGTTTAAAATTTAACAGAGAGTAGTTTTAAACATATGTTAAAAGACGGTTTAAATGAGTGAGATACAGATGTTGTATGCAATGCTGAAATCAGATAAAATCGAATTGAGTGAAGAAGCTATAAAAATAATTTTAGCCATTCGGTAAGTAACTCACATAATATTGATAAAATGATTTCATCGATATATAGTCTCATTTTAATGTACTATCCTAATTTCATTATAAAAATTCAGAAAAATACGCTTAAATGTTTGTTTTAATTTAATTACTATTTTAATTTTTCAGGTGTGGGGAGCCAAGCAGAAAGAACCTAAAAATATTCAAGATGAATTTTCATGCAACACCCCGATCTCATTTTATAGACCTGTCCCAAAATGAAGTTTGTGAGCCTGGATTCACAGAAGAATTTTCAGAATATAAACTTCTAGAGTCATCAATGTGTGAGACAAAATCAGAGTTGTCTGATTTGCCTCCACACTCACAATGTGTCGAAAGGGCAGTAAAATTAACAACAGCAGCTTCCAATTGGTCTATGCAATTGAAGCAAGGAATAGGCATATCATTGCAAATGTTTTATGTCATGAAATGAGGCCTTCCTTTGCTTCAAAGGGCTCTTATGTAGAACAGTTTAATATGATACAATAATAAAAATTCCTATTATTCTTACAACATTCATCTATTTTTGTTATGCCTTTCATAATTTTATACCTTACAATTAATATAATAATTAGAAACTTAAAAAGTAATGCGTAGATCTTTAGAGGAGTGCTCAAATTACAATGATAGTTTAAATTAAAATCATCATCCTTTAATTTGTTCCTAGCAGAGTTCATAGTTGTTTGTTATTTTTTCATTGATGACAGAAAAATAACTGTTTTACAATATCTTGGAATGGTATTACGTATCTCAATTAATAATGTAAAATGCAGCTCATCGTAGTTGTTGTGATTGGGGTGGGGGTTTATAATTTCAATTTAATTTCTACTTTTGATATTTTGTATACATTTCATTTGAATAATATAAATTGACAAAATTTTCTGGATTTAAATTATAAATTTGTTAAGCAATTTCATATCAAATTGTATGAAAAACAAATATTTACTAGTGTTTCATACTAGACGATTATTTAAACTAAATGGGCAAAAATTGGTTACAAATCTACTTTTTGGTGGCAGTACTTATCATATCAATACACAACTTTCCTCGTGTGATACTTTTTGATATTCAAAAAAGGTGAAAATCAATCTACCCTATTTTGTATGTCCTGTGGGTATCAGGTGTTACAAACATTCCTCACTACGTACGCTAGAAGCCAAAACCGTTTCTTGTTAAGTGTAATTTTCCTTTGTGCTTCCATTTTATCTAAAACTTCCCACATGTTCGACCCAGTCTTCTCTGTAACCAAAAATCTGTAGCTTCAAGTCTCTTCTTCATCTTTGGGGAGACTGCCCAGCATTCAATGGCGTACGGGGGGGGGGAGATATCACATTTTTACTGCTCTTTTTCCGTGTTTTTTTTGTGAAATCTTTCTATTTCTTAATACTCTACTAAGCCTTTGAAATGCTTCATTGACTATCACAATACGCCTTCGGATTACAGTGTCGTACATTCTGTTTTATCTGGAAAGAATACCCTACCCTGATATTTAAATTTTGGTACTTGTTTGATTCTGGTATCTCCATTTTGCATTTCGTATCTTGGGTTATTCCTTTTGCTAACAGCTATCCATTCTTTCTTCTTACATTGACGCTGAACCCGTTCGTTCACTTCCTCATGCAGGATATTTTATAGGTCCCTTTTCGTGTCTGATATCAACACATTGTCATCTTCATATCATATGTTTTTAAGATTGTGGCAGCCAATAATGAATTCTTTTAGGACATTTAATCTTTATACTTTTCTTTCTGTGTCTGCTAAAATTGGGATTGATATGAATGAGTCTTGAAAATTTTCGCACATCTCAACAACATGAAAAACTATGAAACGAAAACGATTTCAGAAGCCGTTCGTACGAAAAAAGCGACATTATTGAAGATAGTACATACATTCAGCATCTGTTGTAATGGTTTGGCTCATTTGACTGATTGCTGGAATGTTGGTCAGAATGACGATAAATTGAACTACTATGTAAGAACTTTACGATTAGGGAAAAGGAAAGCAGAGACCGCCATAGAAATACCAAAGAAAGAGAGTAGCTCGATGGCGGAAACGTCATGCAGGTACCTGGAAACAGTGCATGACTGAGGGAAAAGTATATTCCCATAAATATCAGTGTGTTCTTTAGAAAATCCTTTATTCTGGAAACCAGTTTAAATGTGACAGGTGATTCATCACCCAAAAAGAAAACAATGCGATTCATTCTGAAAAAAGCCAATGGTTTACGAAGAATAAGATTAGGTTAATGGAAAGTGCTTTTTATATCTTGACCTCAATCCAACCGGAAATTTCCAAAATTGCTATTCAGAAATGGAAGCCATCGAATCTGAAAAATTTGGAACGATTCTCTATAATAGAAAATACTAGTTTGTCCATGAATAAGAAACATGGATTTAAAAGAAAATATCTATTATCAGTAATCAGTGTCAAGGTAAACTCAATTCCACTGGGTGAAATATGTAAAAGTATCTATAAGAGATTATCAAGAACTGTGCTGATGAAAAAATTAAAAAAAAAAGATTATTTCCTTACATTTAACATCCATTTACGTATTCAATTACATTATTAACAGCAATTTCGAAGTTCAATTCCAAAGAATCGAATTAGGAAAGCATAATTAGAAAAAAATAGGTATCGAAATTTATGTTTAATAAATTTCATAGCAAACTTTAAAATAGAAAATATAGATAATAATTAATATATATGCATGTGTGTGTGCTTATATATATATATATATATATATATATATATATATATATATATATATATATATAAAAAAAGTTGTCATGTAACTTATGATAATACCTTCAGCATCTCGACTCCAGAGTTTCGTTGACGGGTCTGTTTGACCATTCTTAAGGGGTTATCAGCAATTGACTGCTTATATTTCTCTAATTATCATTGGTGTAATTTTTTTCCGTATATATATATATATATATATATATATATATATATATATATATATATATATATATATATATATATATATATATATATATATATTATTATATTACTCTCCCTGTCGAGATTTGACGTATGAGGGTCAAGCAGATCAGTTTCAGGAAACCGACAGCCGGACACCGGCACATGAGATTTGATTATAGTTGCGAAAGCTTCGTGCAGGACCATCCACACTTTTTGAAGGGACGAATACAGAGACCTGGTGCACTAAGTGCCACAAGGTCCACAAACGACCCTCCGCAGGTTGTGAATTCAGAGTTGACCTTCTCCTAGACCAGTTGCAATCCAAGGCTATAGAACATAGTCTGCCCTGCTATTTTACCCAAAGCTGGAGGGAGAGGAAGAGGATTCAAACTTTTCCCAAGGGTATTAACACGTAAGTGAATGTAATGGATTCGACTGGAATTCGAACTCGGCTCTCAATATATATATATGCATACATGTTTCATTAAATATGACAGACAAGGTACTACGATTGAGTTTTTAATTTAAATTTCTTTTTTGTGCTTTCTATTTTGAACACAGAGTGTGTAGAAACTACGTAGACGATATTTTTGTTTTAGCAAATAACATTAAAGAAATAAAGGACTACATTTGAGAAAAAATATTTTCCTTAACTTTACCTACTAACTCGTGTCAAAAACAAACTCCTATTCTTAGATGTAAAACATAGTATTAACACATTTATCACCTCATTGTATAAAAACCCACTATCAGAAACACTTGCCACCTTAACTTTAAAAGTGAATACCCACAAAATATACAAAATATCAGTAATAAAAAAAAATTCCTAAAAAAAACACACCAGAATTCATCCTATCGATGACTCTTCCTTAAAGAACTCAATAATGTAAAACAGACACTAATTAATTATGGCTTTCCTAAGCACCTTATAGACTACCAAATTAGACAATTTCTTCCCAAAGTAAATAACAACGATAGTGAACTTTCAGTAAATAATTACATAATTATTTCCTATTAAAAACAAAACCGCACTAACTACAGACAAGATGAATCATTTAAAAATATTATAAAGAAATACACTACCCCACTTGACCTGAGTAAAAAATCAAATTATCTACATTAAAAAATTTCAGACAGCTAACCTTATCCTTAAAATCTAACAACACCCCAGGTAAGTCAAAATTACAACGAATGAACGTTATCTATGAATTCAAATTCCCCTTTAGTAATTGTGTTCGTGATTAAAACGAATTCAAATATAATTACATTCACTCACACGTAACTACATGCCTATCCAGACGCCTTACGTTACATGTATCTGACTATAGCACTATTAGAACCCATTTAAAAACACACACAACTTACCAGGCTCCATTCGAAACATACTAGCAGAAAACCCAAGCATAATAACCTCATGCACCCGAAAAAAAGATTTAAAATTATAGAAGCCCTAAAAAAAGAAAAAAGAAAAAGCCAACACATAACAATATTAACTACGAACACGGTGACCGTGTTCGGAAAATTAAACATCTCTATCACACTAAAAACATATTCACACACTCAATTAAACTGAAAAATAAATAATTAATATCATCCTTGATAATGGTTGAAGAATAGCCAAAATCGCTTGGAATCTTAGATCATTTGGAGAGTTTCGAAACACTCTGTATCTAAAAAAAAGCACTTCTTCGAAAATAATATAAAAAAAAAAAAAAACTTAATCGTAATACCTAGTCGTAGTAAATAATTACCAAATTTCGACAAAAGGTGTAACATAATAAAGCTCAATGTGATCAGACTGTCCTAAGAAATATATATTAATAAATACTCATATACCTACGTTAGGGGTGCGGCTTAAGTTTCGTTAGTTACCAAATGAAGTTTAAGTCGCACACCAAATCTAGGCATATGTGTAGTTATTTATATATATATATATATATATATATATATATATATATATATATATATATATATATATATATATATGTATGTGTGTGTGTATGCGAGGGAGTGTACAAATTACAACAGAGTTTCGTTCTTACGATACATATTATCACGTTTTCCCGTGTAACTCGGAGTATACCCACGATTCTACGGAAATAAGCACTGTTGTGCATACCCAAGGACAAATTCCAAAAACCGGGCAGAGTATTGCGAGACAGAAGGATTTCTTTGGTAACAAAGGAAAGAATAACGAATTGTTACGTGGCCTCTACTCTTCTTTACGGCAGCGAATGTTGGACGATTTCCTCAAAGATGAAGAAGAGATTTCAGGCGGTGGAGATGTGGTTATACAGAAGGATGCTAAGGATGTCATGGACCGAGCGTGTGAGCAACGGTGAGGTCTTAGAGA
>CAHIKZ030005098.1:1277500-1367500 GCA_903632075.3 Acanthosepion pharaonis | reverse complement strand
GGGGAAGGAGACTGATAGGACGGTAATTATAAGGGTTAGATTGGTCGCCGGAGTTATTAAAGACAGGAACAATCGATGAGGACTTCCAGCAGTCAGGAAAACAAGATTCCTTGAGGTATTAGTTGTATAATTTGGTAAGGGCAGGCTCCAGTTCAGGCGCACATTTCTTCAACCACTAGCCTTGTGGGAGTCTAAATCAGAGATAGTTCCCAAAACAAATGACGGGGTTATGTCTAACATATAATTTATTGATATACACGTAAGCGCAATCAGATCTCAAAATACACACACACACACAAACACACACACACACACACACACACACACACACACACACACACACACACATATATATATATATATATATAAAGAGAGAGAGAGAGGGGGGAATGAGATAGACTGTGAAGGAGAGAGAGATGAGTCAGCAAGGAAAGCCATCTTTACTTCGTACGTCGACCTTTAGCCAATAGTTCAGGCCTGGCATTTATTGCGTTTTGTATTATTTGCAGCTTGTGCTCCATATATGCTGCCATGCAATCCACTCCTAAATTTATTTAACTTACCATAAATAATGTGAAAATATGTCATTTTTCTATTAGATTGGTCATTACAGAACTATTGCTGTTGTTATATCACTGTTTAAATTGTCTCTACGTTGGGATGATAAAACAGTTTGCTCTATTCATCTACCTCGGCTGCAGCCTAATATATGAAGCTTTTTGTAAGGCATTTCCCATTCTACATATTCTATATATATATATATATATATATATATTTTGAATCCTATATTTATTTAGGATAATTTACATTTAATTTTTATTAATGATGCAAAAGATTATGTGTTCAAAATTACATTTACCATTAGGAAATTCACTACATTGAAATTTATAATAATTTATGTTCTACCACCTGATCACCTCAATGAATTATTCCCTAAAATAATACCTATATTTTTTAGATGAGCTACTGTAAATATTTACACATGTCCCAATGGATAATATTGTTGATTGAGCATTACTAAAATTGACTACACCCAAAGAGTTGTGATTTCAATACCTGGCAACAGCAGAAAGAACAAAAATGTCTAGAGTTAAGTTACTAAAGGGAATTAAAGTATACTCCAAAGATATTCAAAATTAAAAATAAATCTATCCCTGTCGTCTAAATAAAGCGTTCGTTTCGAAATTCCAACATATATCACCTGTAGAAGGTCGGAGTGTGCAACGGCTAAAACGTCGTAAATAACGTAATAATAATGAGGGCAACAGTCAGGATTCAAATAGTTTAAATAGTAATTATTAGTAATACAAATGAAAATAGTAAAGAATGCCCAGCAGCGAACCTATATATTGAAAAACCTGAGTTAACTGCTGATTACCTCCTACCGCTGAAATTTTTAGAATGTTCTTGCATACTACATTAGTATTTGGCATACAATCTTTTTGGAAGCGGACTAGAGATCCCACCAAAGGGTTTCCCAAAAAAATAATCGACCGTTTTTTTTAACATCCTTGAAGCACATTTTTCTTCTCAATGTCGCAGCAGTTCAGAAAACATTTAAAAAAGCACAGATTCCGGGTACTACTTATTTAATGTATTATATTCAAGGCGGTATAATTTTAATAATTATCGGAAAAAGCGTGCAAACGATTGCTTTTATCCTTGGGATCTACTTATAATCAACGCTGAAGAACATTGCCAATTACCGACGGATTTTAAATTTCATTACTTTTATTTATTTCATGCCGTGTGTGTGTTTTAATAAATCATTTCGTCCCATGCAAGGAGATACTGTCACTAAGACGTAAGAGGTTACAGGGAGTGGATGATTAAAAACAATAAGAGAAAGTTTTCAGAAAGACAGAGGGTAACAATTAACGTTGCATTTAAATTTTCCGAGATTGCCAGTCGCAGGGAAGCAAGAAACAGGAAGAAATATCCTGCCATGATAAACTATTAGAATAGAATTTACAGATACATCTATTTCAAAATTAAAACGTTGAGTCTAGTAGGATCGCTCAATAGAACAATTTCATGAAAATATTTATAAAAATGACAGAATTAATCCAGAAATGGAAAAGTGACAGAAGTCGATATGCTAGGTTCGAATGGACAAGGATGCAGATTTTCTCTAGAATGTTAAGATATATAGCAGGATCCCAGACCATATATGACAAAAATATTTTATGCACAAACAAAAGGTAGATTTATAAATATGTAAGAGGAATTTCGATTAGAAACATTGTCTGGCACGACACAATGAACTAATTTTCTTATCAGCAAACCTTGCAATTCAATTAATGTTTGTTTTCATCTGTACTGTGTGCGTATCCGTTCTCTGTTTGTGTATATATATATATATATATATATATATAATCATCCACGGACACACTGTTTCGCTGTATCACAGCTGTTCAGTGTGGCAAGACGTACACAGACACAAACGCACTCACACACATACACAAACATACATACATACATACACACACACACACACACATATATATATATATATATATATATATATATATATATATATATATATATGAATGTTGCGTGATAGAGAGAGAAATACAATGAGAGAAGATTGTTTTATCTAGAGAGAACTGTCCAAATTCAACGTGCATTGCAATGTGTCACGAATAATAAATAATAAGTATTTTCTTCAGACAAATGTCCATGTTTTAAATAAAATCTGAGTGACATTCGCCGTTAATGTGACTGTGACACCTGCAGCCGGGTGTTCATTGGCCTCTCACTTCCGACACTCAAGAATTACTCAATTATCTCCCATTATGTTTTTTTTTTACCAATGGACTGACTTGAATATTTCAGCTATTTACCTATGAATTACCTGCCGGAAAAGAAAGCGACACTTGAAATTTGAGTACAGATACAATTGGAAGCGAAGCTAAATTTCTATATTAGTTATCAGGATAACGAAAACATGTGAACTTTTTTACTCATTTCAAACCATGTAAGGCTATAAAGCCTCTAAGACATAACTACGTAGTGTTAGGGAAAATGAGAAAAATACTTAATTTATGTTCTTTTATAGTTCTTGATCTGGCAGAAGAATAACAAATATCCAGCAAACTGATTGAATGGTATCAGAGTGTACAAAATTAATGCAGAACTTATCTTTTATACATGAAAGATAGAATTTGGTAATGTACAATCCAAACACCTATTAGAAAGGCTGGAAATAATTCATTTATATATTTTTAATCTGTCTATATTTGTGACATGAGGTATTAAGCATACTATTCAAGCTCACTTACCCTTCTTATTAGCTTTGTTGCTTTCCCTTCGGTCAAACGATTAAAAATATACGCTATTTACATTATTCGGACTATTGTCTTAATCTTTGTCGCCATATTTAAAATATATAAATTAATGTTGTACGCTCCAGCATTCTTTAGCTGGTTTGGATTGTCCGGAGCGTACAACGGCCTTTTAAAAAAATATAAAAATTATAAGTTCTGCATTATTTTTGTACACTCTGATACCATTCAATCAGTTTGCTGGATATTTGTTATTCTTCTATAATAAAATAATAAAATTAATTATACACCGTAAACCTACAACCCTGTGCAAAATAATTCAAGCAAAACGAATAATTCCGTTATTATTTACTTTTTGTCGTAGTTTTCCAATGAAAAACGATCCACTTCACATGTTAGTACTTCGTATGTCCATTCCACGATGTCTTTCCTTGCAGAGTGACCACACATTCTCGATTGGATTTAAATCAGAAGAGTTTCCGTGCCAGTCGATAGTACTTTGATTTGCTCACTAGTAAGACTGGCCAGTGTGGTCGTTCATCGTTACAATTTTCTTACGCTTCCTTGGAATAACGCCCATCGTAGAAATGGCTGTAGGACAACGAATCAACAGTCGAGACAATAGTGTCTGGGAGCGATGAAAATCTGATGCAATCACGGATGACGTTATACTTTTCCAGGCCAAACAAATTTCATCATACACCCCGAAAATAGATTCATATTACTGCACACCGCTGCAAATGTCCTAATCTGAGGAAAAATAGAAATCGATTACACCCTGTTACTCCAGTGGGCCTAAATTTGCCCGTATGGTGAAAGAAAGAAAACTAAAGTGATTGTTTAAATTAATTTGCACAAGGGTGCATTATATCTCGTTAACTATATAAAATTCTGAGAATTACCTGGAAGATATTTTGTTACACCAGTCAATGTACATATTTATTCGCTTAATATATTCGATATCAAACGTGTCTCTTGATGTGTATTTGCCGCAATAAAAAACAAATATATTTCAAGAATAAAAATTAAACGATTCAAGAGAAATATGCACCTGAGAATTTATATATGTTTTCTATTCTAGATCTGTTGCTAGAAAAGTTAGTTCATTGTGTCCTGCTAGACATTTCTCGTCAAAATATATCCCACATAATATGTCTAACATTTGACATATTGCTGTCACTTATAGCAGGAGCACCAGGGCATATGCGGCAGCAATATTAAATACGTAGACGAATGGTTGATTGATTGGTTGCTTGCTTTAAGGCATATCAACCTCAGTGGATCATTTATTGCCAACAAAATTTTTGAAATAGATTCATAGCGATAGTTCGGTAAAAAACATGTATGTATGTATACATATATATTTGAACCATTTTTCAGTTACTCGTATTTTTTTAGTACAATCCAACTTCTTTTCTAAAAAAGTTACAATTTTGGATGGTTTTATTTTCATAAAAAGTTTTGTTTTTAAATTTCTCATTTGGTAAATAATAATTTTTCCTTCAAAAATTATTGTTGGTAATATATTTTTTTTATTACAAAGTAGTTCTGAAATGAAAACCTATTTTTTCACAAGTTTGGGTGTTAACTATTTGCCCATAGCTGGGACCCTAACAGGTGCTACCACCCCGGTCAGGTGGACCTGGGAACACCAGCAATTAAGAGGTGGTCCCACACTCTTTAAAACCTCGTGATCAGAGGCCTTGCTGTTGGACGTAGTTTACCGTCTTACACAGGACGCGGTTGTAGTTTATCATCATACCGAGGTCGTATTGACGAATGGGATATTGAAAATATATAAGCTAGATTCGGGCGACAAGAACTTGTCTAGCATTAGACAGTGAACCAACTTTCCTAGAATGGGAAATATATTCAAGTAATCTATAATCTGAGAATAAACAGCCTACAGGATAGGTGGGGAGCGAGTTTTGTAAATATGAAAAATAAAGAGAAATAAACCAAGAATACTTTCTTCTAATCGGGCCAATTTAACCTCAAAAGCGCATCAAAACTAAGCGAATCTAAAAGTCTACCGACATTTACAATCGCCGGAAATAATATTAACATGTAACACGCGGATAAGACAATGTTGATGGCAAACACAGAAACGGAAAATGAAAGAACTCTTACAAAAAATAATAAAAGAGAAAGTCGAAAGACTAACTATTAAGTGTTGAATGCAAAGACATTGTGCTTGTGGGCGTCAAATTCAAGGATGTAATGAAATTTAACTATCTAGATTGTGTAAATGCAAATGACGGAATATGTGACGTAGATATCCAAAGGTGCGGAGAAACAGAGGAAGTTCTCATGAAACTAAGCAAAGTATTAAGAGATATGAAAATTTCGTTAGAAACAAGGAAAAGAAATGCTAAAATCTTATATAAAATCCAAACCCCTAAAAGGCAGTGTATGATGGGTAATCTGAAAGATTAAGAAATAACTTGAAAAGATAGAGACTCGGTTCTACGGATTAATGCTGGGAGTACATTCAACAAATCGTATGAACAACAATGCAGTTTTATAGAAAATGGTAATGATCAGAGAATTTATGCATATGATGAGAAACAGTCAGTTTAGATTCTTGGATATAATGGTTAAATATGGCCTAGAGACAAAAACTTACAAATCCTTAAAGAAACAATGAGGAACATAAGAATGGTAAGTCGAAAATTAACGAGACTTTTGCCATAACATATCACCAGACAAGAATGCGGATAGTGTATTGTCTATCCATCGTATTTAACAGTTTTTTTTTTGTAAATAGACTGGATAAAGAATATGGCGGCAAAGTCTCAAAAGAGATTTGAATAAGAAAATGCAGGGAATTGTGGCGAGGCATGATGTGTCATTGAACATAATGGAAGAAAACTTTGTACAAATATTTTTTTTTATATATAAAATTAATGAATTATTTTATTGGGCAGTGCCACTCTATAAAAAAGTTGATGATCTACGAGGATCATTCCTGAATTTTTTAGCAGACGCACTTTTAACAATGATAGCTGATAGTAATTTTAGTATATCATTAGTACCCATCAAATATGCTTTCCTATCATCTGTTGTCATTTCAGGTTAGAGGAGCTGGCTGTAAGAACTCTTTGAACACAGTTAGACACAAGTGATTAGAACTGTCCTTCACCCTCTCTACAGCCCTAAACTTGCTCCATGTAACTTTTAGTGGTTTCCCAAGTTGGAGGAGAATATTAGGGGAAGTCTTTTTGAAGATATTAAAAAGATGAGGGAGGCAGTGACAAATGTCCTGCATACCGTCACTTTGGATGACTAAAATGGTACCTTGTAACAAGTGTATTTAAGTCAGAGCAATGGTTTCCAACTGATTTTTGGGCTATGCCACACTTTGATATTTTTAAATTTCTGGTACCCCGGGTAATATTTAATTCTTACATGTATGCCAATTACACGTGTACGTGTATACGCACAAAGTATTTTTTTATGTATGCATACTGTATTTACATCTTATATATTATACGCATTAACATTAACACTCTGATTTAGATGCACTAGAAAAGAATTAACTGTTAATAACTCATTGGGAAATTGCACACTTATTCTGTTGGTATAATAAGCCGAAAGGTGCACATCTTACGCATGCGCCACGAAATATTACCATATCCCACTGCACTGATAGTGGACTCCCATTTGATTCGTCTCAAATCATTTCTACAGTTGTGAGAATAATGTCTAGCATTAAGTGTAAAATCGAATATGAGATATTATGTAGTTAGTTCAGAATTGTTTTTTCTCTGAGGGCATTTTTCTTATGTCTTCATACTTTGTTTATTTTTTGAAAGCGCCATTTTTTGTTCTTCAGTTATGGACTGGAATCCAAGAGGATGATAATACAAAGAACAAATAGAAACGATTTCTCAATCTGACATCTTTTCACTTTTATTTAAGCTTCGTTAGAGATTGAGAGAAAAGAGGCAAAATGAACTTTGGTATTTTC
The DNA here is from genome assembly GCA_903632075.3 of Acanthosepion pharaonis. Taxonomy (NCBI): domain Eukaryota; kingdom Metazoa; phylum Mollusca; class Cephalopoda; order Sepiida; family Sepiidae; genus Acanthosepion; species Acanthosepion pharaonis. The sequence goes on along the minus strand of CAHIKZ030005098.1, from coordinate 1,360,246 downwards.
AGTTTTGTGTGGATCGACTCTCATTGGTCAGTCATGTGCCCCGTGCACGTAAACCTTAATTAATTCTATATGTATATGAGTTTGTAAAAATTCTAATATCTGACTATATTTCTGAGATGAGGTATTATATACATTATTTACATTATTCGGACTATTGTCGTAATCTTTGTCGCCATATTTATTACAACGTTTCGGCCGTTGTACGCTCCGGCCTTCTTCAGGTGGTTGAAATCTCAAACTGAACCCTTTATTTCGCTCACTGGGGTAGAGTGTTCCAGTTCCACGTGCTATGTTTAATGGATGTCAGTTATCAGTTATCTCTTTTTAATTTCCCTCTGAAAGTTCTCCACTGCCTTAACTGGGTATTGAAATCACACTCTTTGGGTCCTGTCACTGGATCTAACTAACGCTTTTATCCACTGTGCCATGTATCCTTGAGGATTCAGTTCGACATCCCAACCACCTGAAGAAGGCCAGTGTGTATGTAATAAATATGGCGACAAAGATGAGGACAATAGCCCGAATAATGTAAATAGTGTACATAATACCTCATCTCAGAAATATAGACAGATACTGAAGGGCCGAAACGTTGTAATAAATATGGCAACAAAGATGAGAACAATAGTCCGAATAATGTAAATAGTGTACATAATACCTCATCTCAGAAATATAGACAGATACTGAAAGGCCGAAACGTTGTAATAAATATGGCGACAAAGATGAGGACAATAGTCCGAACAATGTAAATAATGTAAAATCGAATATATCTAAACGGGCATCGGATATTAATGTGTATTAATAATTGTATATGTGTCTGTCTAGTAGGAGGAGTTTTAATATTTTCACCTTTGTGTGGTTAGTCTGCGTAGTGGGATCATATTAAACGGGGGCTGCTTTTATGTGCGTACTGTTTGTATTAGATAGACGTAATTTAGATTCTTTAGAATAGATTCAGAAAAGTATGGGCGATATAACGTTTGAGGCATCTGTTAATAGTTGTTAATTATCTAGCTGAGGGTTTATAAAAAGAGCATTTAAGTTAGAAGAGCCTTCTTTGGCGTGTTTCTACTTCTTTGAAATGAATGCATGTATCTCCAAACTTTTGAATTTGGTTTGGTTTGATTTATGGCATATCAACCTCAATTTTTTTATTGCTGGTAATATCTGTTTTTTAAAACATATATTGCAGATAACAATTTTCCTTCAAAAAAATCTATTTCTGATGATACTTTTTGCCTAAATTTTATTGCTGATAATGTATTGATGGTAATAATTTTTTTACAAAGTATGTCTGGTATTAATACGTATTCTACACTTTCATAGTAATTTCACCACAATTTGTGTATTAACTATTTTCCCATATTTGGGACCCTAACAGGTACTACCACCCCGGGTCAGGGTGGACCTGGGAACACCAGCAATTAAGAGGTGGTTCCACACTCCTCCAAACCTCCTGATCAGAATTTCTCTTGGGTGTAGTTTTTATCGTCTTACACAGGAAGCGGATGTAGTTTATCGTCATACCAAGGACGGACAAACATTTGGAATGCCCATCATAAATTGAAAGATTATTAACTGGTCAGCGAAAATGACTTAAACACTGAAACCATTATGTTATTTCTGTCATGGTGTTTTCACTCTAAGCAAAATAATTTTCCTATTCATTTTATTACTATCAACTTGAATGGCTAAGTATTTTACTGAAAGTCTTAGCAATACCTATGGCTCTAGATAAAGGTACCGAGGCTGCAATCACAATGAAGATGCAAGCCTTTGTTAAAAGATATTTTGATTATTTTAATTCAAATATCTGGAAAAGGAAAATCTGGATGTTTTGATTGCAGATATTTCTAAAGATTTGGAATTCTCCTGAAGATGTTAAGTCTGGAATGTTCAGACAATCTTACGTTCAGTGACTCCAATCAATGTTAAGATATCGAAAAAAAACCTTCAACGGGAGCACGAAAATTTACATACTGTACCTATTCTCATTAGCAATATAAGCATGCACAAACACACTTGTGTATGTTTGATGTTTCTAATTGCTATATTGGAGGAATAATTACCAATATTGATGACAGAACGTTTATCGATAAATGTTGTGTGGACATAAGAATCAACACTGCATGTTAACAGTCAGAAAAATATATTTCAGTAAAGGATATAGGAAAGAAAAAAACTTTCCTGCCAACTGAGATGACACTCCCACAAAATAGGTAGAAATTGCATATGTCGAATAGCATTGGTTTTTATTTTTTTATTTTAGAGAACGATTTAATGGCATGTTTTATATTCTTTTATTGGTTGATCCCTGTAGCGTTTCTACCATATATGCAGACACGTTCGAGCTATTTTTGGAAGGGTTAAGCAGTCAGAACTGCGGATTATTGAGGAAATTATCTTTATGGCCCTCAACATTGATGTAGGCATGTTGCTTATGTAAGGTTTTCATACAGCTGAATATAATAGGTAGGAGTAGAGCAAACAAAGCGAATATATTTTGCATTATGCTAGTTATATGCGATCTTGTATTGTCATGTAGGGGAACAACATTTTCTTTATTCCACTTTGTGTATTGCCAATGCTTTGCAAAAACTAAAGTATTCTAGTGAACTGCAAATTTGTTTTTATGTCCCGGGTAGGACGAAAAACTACATCCGCGTCCGGGCTAAGACGATAAACTACAGCCGATAGCAAGCACTCTGATCAGGTTTTTAGAAGCGTAGAACTACCTCTTGATTGCTGGTGTTCCGAGGTCCACCCGGACCCGGGGTGGTAGCATCTGTTAGGGTTCTATATATGGGAAAATAGTTAACCCCCAATCGGGGTCTAAGCACTATGAAAGAATAAAAATAGGTTTTGATCGGAGCATTATATTTATAAAAAAAATATTACCAGCAATGAATTTTGAAGAAAAAAATTATTACCAACAATACATTTTTGGAAAAATGTTACCAGCAATAAAAATTTTGTCGGCATTAAATACCCCATTGAGGTTAATATGCCGTAAAACAAAACAAACCAAACCAAATTTGTTCTTAACGTCCATCTATTATTATTCCTAAAAATAATACATCATTACAAATGTTTCACAAAAAACAGAAATAACTTGCGACTCAGCCTGATATACACGCGTAAACATATCCGAAACTGAGATAAACTCCGGCCAATTATTTGTGAGAAAGACACGTTTCTGCACATGTATTTTTATAGCTTCTTAGTTGATTTTCCCAAAAGTGATTCTAATTTACTCTGGCTCTTCACGAACTTTGACCTTGGGCACCATTACCGAACGAATTCCACCCTTTAAGAACCCAGAACGAACGTGGGCTTTCAAAAGAGAAGAGTTCAGACCCCTACATTAGATGGACACTTTTTTACAGAGAAGTTTGATTAGTGATGAGCAATTTGGGGAAATGGACGACAGATAATGGAATGAGGTTGATTGTTATAAATCACATTTGTGTGTGTCAATGGCGGGGTCTGACTACCCTGGAAGCTTTTTGCTTAATGAGATGGAAGTGGTCGAAGTGTGCCCGAGGTTATACTGGTCAGTTTCATCCTATCTGTACTTGGCTTGTGCGCTGGTCCCAAACTATATTGTTAATAGCATCACCCGCAACCGTTGAGCTCAAAGTAGCATTGAGAAACGTTTTCCAGTATTAAACAAAATCAGTATCTATTATTCCATAAAGTGAATCGTTAATGTTACTAACACCAATACCAGAGTTTAAATCAGGAGTTTTAGTGTCAACACAAATTGACCCTTTTACGCTTGCAATAAAATTGATACATTTATGGACAATTATTTCGGAGATATTCTAAAATGTTGTCCAATAATTGAGTAATTATTTTGATTGTAATTTTTATATTTCCTTAAGACTGCGTTATTCACACACGATTTCTGAATTTTATAGTCCGAGGGGTGTTTGGTGTTTACACATCGTGCTACAAAAATGCTTATAGATTTACAATTGTTTTAAGACATATTTTTTTATGTTTATACATTCTTTTTATAGATATAAAAATATTTAAGTAAATGCTCTGTTTTTTTCTTTTATAATAATTAGTATTAACGACATTTACCGGCCTGAATATCCGAGAAATTTTCATAGAAAACATGCAACCTCCGGTAAATGTCATTAATACTGTTTATTATAAACAGAGCATTTACTTAAATATTTGTATCTATTTTTAAAAAAAAATTGTCAGACTTTTTCCATTTCATAATGTGTGACGTCATTTGTTTACATTTGGATACACATCCAGCAGATATGGTATGAACGAGAGAAAATCATAGAGAATTGTAGTTTAAAAACAGTAAAATCGAACAAGCTAACCGAAACGCTTCTCTGTGGCTCAATCGGTAAAGCACGTCAGGCTATATGACGGCTCCGTATGCGATACAGGTTCGATTCCAGTCGGATGACGCATATTTTCTATGAAATTTTCTCGGACATTTAGGCCGGTCAATGTCGTTAATACTGTTTATTATAAACAGGGCATTTGCTTAAATATTTGTATCTATATAAAGAACGTATCAACATGAAAAAATGTCTTAAAATAATTGTCGGACTTTGTCCATTTCATAATTTTCAATTATATAAAATATTGTCTTACTGCTGTAAAAAAACATAACAGACAATTTTCGCTGCAGTATCTATTAAATCAAATATTGAACTGAATATATAATTATTCATCGAAATTAAAATTATAATAAAATTGTTGCATAGGCATATATTGCAGGTGGAACACACCAATGCAATAATAGCGAATAATTTTTTTCATAAAAATTATCCATACAATATTTCCATGAATAGATCAATATTACATTAGTTAAACTTATAATTACAGAACTGGAATAATAATAATAATAATAATAATATATATATATATATATATATATATATATATATATATATATATATATATATATATATATATATATAATGTGCGATGGATAAATTGTCGCCAAAATTACGCAAAACTGAAAATAAAGCTGACAGTTCATTTTAACAGAGTTATTTAACAATATACACCAGAACTACAAAAATGTACATATATTCAATAAAATCGCTATGGGCATCAGCCATGGCCTGGTGGCGACTTCGGAATCTCTTGCAAATCTTCTGTACGTTCTCCTTATTTGAGCTGGTGACTGCTGCCATAATCCTTGCCTTCAGTCCATCTTTGATGTTATAAGGCGTTCCGTTCGTCTTTAGCGCAGCAGCATAATAATCAAGCGAGTTTCAGTCTGGGCAGTTAGGCGGTCAGATGTCAGGGGAGATGTGGTTGCAGAAATTACCGTAACTATGTTCTCTAGGTTGCGTGCCATGGTAGGAAGCCCTTTTGCCAGACAGAGTCTTCCATCTATCACCCTCATAAGCCAGAACAGCACTACCTCCACAAGGCACTTCATATAAGTCTCCGTGTTGAGTCTAAGACCTTTTGGAAAGATCAATGGCATAACGTTACCATCACTAGGGTTAATTCCAAACGCAGTCATAATCATCATTAGACACATCCAGCTCTTTCCGAAAAATTTGCACTGCCCTCAGTTTACGACCAAAATAGTTTGAAATGCTTGTACTGAAGTTTCTGGCGAGAATGTCAAACACTACATTATGCAATTTAAATAGTGCAATTTTTCTCACAGACTCTGCCCAACTGACCATACTAGAGTAGACAGTGATCAAAATCAATAGGAAACAACCCGCGTGCGCGAAATTAAAATGTAATATAGATAAATTGTATACACACACAAACTCATACGCACAAACACAAACACGATATATATATATATATATATATATATATATATATATATATATATATATATATATATATATATATATTTGGTCGGATTGATGTGAGTTTGTGAACCTGGGTTTCACGCTTTTATGATCGTCAGATAAACTGATTAATTTTTTTTTTAATTTGGGTTTATGTAGATTGCGTTTATTGGTGTTATTATGGGAGTGGGGGAATTAAAAATAATCAGTTTGTCTGACGATCGCAAAAGCGTGAAACCCAGGGTTACAAACTCACATCAATCTAACCAAATATGTTAGCTATCTCTGATATTGAGCGCTTTCTAATAAGTACCGCGCATATAATATATAAATAATTATATATATATATATATATATATATATATATATATATATATATATATATATATATATATATACACCTTTTAATCTATGATATAATTAAGGGTTAAAATGCTCAATATAAGGGATAGTGCGTCTTTAAATATCAAAGTGAACATTGAAGTCAACAGGCAGGGGCATCACTGTTTCATGCTTTAAATCAATCTTCAGGTCTGAAGATTGGGTTTATGCATTTTTCGGTAAAAAATATGCACCATGTGACTAACTCAGAATTAAACAGGATATAATCGCATCGTGTTCGCATTAATAAACGAACATTCGGTTTCATTCAGCGCGTTCCACGGCTACGGTTGGTTGAAACAATTTACCCGAGATCAGTAATTCTGATGGGGACTTTCATTCTAATATTGTGAAGTCAACGCCTTGATTGTAACTTTTTATCTTCCAGTTACACGTGGTATCTCTGTTATTTGTTGTTGTGGTTTAAAGTCCTCAAATGGTGCGGGTTCTGTTGCTTGGCTCCAATCCTATTTATCCATATTTACAGGTTAAATAGAAGTCATAACAGGGTTCATTTCACATGTCAATCAGTCTACGAGTTAAAACAGAAACCTGAAGATAGGCAAGGTTCATGTATCTCTAGGCACTAGATGACTTGGGTAGCCCTAAAATCTAAAAGCATTACTGCACACATGATTTCTTTAACAACATGATTGTATATTTAATTTTGTTTATTTTGCAAACACAAACACACACACACACACGCGCATATATATATATATATATATATATATATATATATATATATATATAAACACACACACACACACACACACACATATATATATATATATATAAGTGTATGTGTGTGAACATGTTTTTTATGATAAACGAAATATTGTCGACACACGTCTTCCAGTAGACATCTGTGAATTTTAAACATGGTAACTATTGTTTACCAGGCAAAGGCAATCGGATGCGTATGAAAGGAAATGTGTTTTTTACAAGGGATATACTGTACTTTTCACACATTTGACGGGTTGTATTAAGTTTATGTAATGTAACAGAGAGGGTAGCGAGAAGTGGTGTGAAAGACATGCTCGAGTTTAGAGCGGGTTTATTTTAATAAACTCGACCATGTCTCTCACACCACTCCACGCTACCCTCTCTATTACATTACATAAACTTAATACAACCTGTCAAATGTGTGAATTTTCATTTCATCATTATTGGAAGTGTTATCTGATGATCCAGCGTCCCTTAAAAGGGCTCTGGTGAAATAAATTATTATAATGGAACCTTCAAGTGGTCTGAATTCTTTAAATTATTCGCTCTGGATTTACATTGAGCTCTCAGGATTTCATCCTCCTTGGGACTTCCCATAAGGATTACCAAGTTTTTCATAACTTACATAACTACCATCCATTCACACAATGCTAGTCGAGAAATGGCAGAGATTATAACGAATAGTGTTTACACTACTATTATATCTCTTAAATGAAATTATGCAACTGTGTTTCTAACGAAAGATTCAGCTAATTCCACTTTCAACTTAATCGTCCACTCTGCCATATTTATCCTCTAGTGTGTGTAGGTTTCTGTAAGAAAAAGAATAATTTTTAATTATGATAAATCATTTTAGAATCAAGGAAATCTATTATAGTAGTCTTTTATATTTCATGTTTTTCTCGCTGAATTTGGCAGATTCAGGATTGTATACACGATTTACACTTAGGCGATATATACATATATATATATATATATATATATATATATATATATATATTGAAAGGAATAGCATACCATTAACTGCAAGATATAGAGAAAGCATGGCAAGAGAAACACTCCACTCTTCGATTTAAGAATTCAAGACTTTAACATCAAGAAGAAAGAGAAATGTAAATATCTGGGATTTTTTTTAACTGAGAATGGAAATGCCGACATCGAAATCCGAATTATAATTGGATATGTGAATGTTGCATCCATAAATCTAAGTTTTATGGTCCAGGTTACGACCAAGGAAGAACAACATGCACAAAATAGTAGGAATAACGAAGGTATATTACACGAAATAATAATACAAGATGTGGAAGGTGTTAGCACGACCCAGTCTGGTTTGGAGTGAACTACTATCGGCTCGACTCGATTCGGTGTCTAGCCACCCCCCAACGAGGGTTGCATATGGTACAAGGCTGAGTTTTACGTGGGTTTCCCGAGCCTGCAGGCTCGGCCAAAAAATGCCCGTAGAACCCGTATAAACGGGATTGGTTTGGTCAACCTCCCCGAACGAGACTCAGCCCTTCGGTGGAGCCTCGTCCGAGTTCGACCGTCAAGCCGAGAAGCTCGGCTTGATTCGGTATATATAGCCCCCCCCCACGAGGGTTGCATGTGGCACAAGGCTGAGTTTAACGTGGGTTTCCCGAGCCCGTAGGCTCGGCCAAAAAACGCCCGTAGAACCCGTATAAATGGGATCGGGTTGGACAACCTCACCGAACGAGACTCTGCCTTGTCCGGGTTCCTTTCTGCTCAGAGGCAGAGAGTTCAACCGTCAAGTCGAGAAGCTCAGCTTGATTCGTCCCTCTTTCTTGAGATGCTTAGTATACATAGTGTTAGGAAGAGTTCATTCTGTAGTTATAGGTAAGGACCCATGACACTAAGCAAAATGTTGAAAAACAGAAAGAAAGAGTGCTGGATTGCTTTATTATATCCAGCCTCTTATATCGCAGTGAATGTTGGACAAGTTTACAAAAGATAAAGAGAAAACTGAAAGCAACGGAAATCTACTTCTACAGAAATATACTGAGAATTCCATTGACTGAACGTGGAATTCTTAAAGGGAATTTCAACCAAAGTTTCAAATTCAGAATCAGAACGATGAGAAAATAGGGTTTGGAAAACTTAACTTTCATATTGAAGATAAGAAAGATAGGGAAGCATTCGGTTACCTACCTGATAAAATTGTGTGAATCGATGGTGGAACGGGCGGGGTGAGACTTGGCAATGAGACAACGGAAATGTGCAAAAAAGGCATTGAACTCTCAGTTTATATATTTGGTGCCCGTGCTTCGGTTGACATCCACATTTTTTTTTATAAAATCAGTGATATTAATATAAATCGGCCTGGATCGATAAAATGGGCTAAAGAATAATTATGCTTTCTGAAAGGGATCAAACCTGATGGAAAAATGGTATATATATATTTTTTTTTGTCGGACTTCTTGGTATAGGCCGGTTGATATTTATTTGAATGTCAATTAAAACATATATCGCCGGAAAAATAGCAATTCTAGTCAGAAAACATAATAGACAATTTTGCGTCTTAATCATCAAAATATTTCTCTCGTCAATGGTAAATGAATCTGAAATCTCTTATCATGGGGATCGTATTTTATATTGAACAATAATTTTGTATATTCTGCAATCAGAAATACCAACGTATGGGAAAGTTGCAGATAAAGGAAGAATTCAATACGTAGGATATATAGAAATGAAAAGGAGAAAAAGGAGCGAAACAATGTAGAATGGTAAAACATGTGAACGAGAGTTTTAGCGTCAGAAAAAGAAGATAAAAGCAATAAAATAGATTCCATAAAGCTTCATTGTTTTCTGATCACCGGCTTCGTGGGAGGAGATTGCTTTATGCCCCGCAACTCATCTGGTTTAGCAATGGATTAGGCTTATCAATGTTGTATTATTCAATTTTGGTTTCTTGTTAAGTGCCACTTGTCCCGAGCGCTATTCCCAATCAATGTGCCTTGTTAAACAGTGCTCACAGCAATGCCGTAAGGGCTTCCTGCTTTGCCTTCTGCACACCAGCTAATCGACAAAATGGACAGGACACTACCCTATGTTGCCCTCTTGGAAGCGTTTCTACTAAACTTGAAGAAGAAAAAGATGTAATGTATAAGAAAAACTTCCATTTAAAGCAAATGGTTTTGTTTCCCTGACAAATCCATCTTAGAAGAAAAATAGTTTTATCTTCACGAAAATGTTATAAAAATAATAATACTAATAATAATAATAAGAAGAAGAAGAAGAAGAAGAAGAAAAAAAGAAGAAGAAGAAGAAGGAGAAGAAGAAGAAATAGAAATCTCAAGAATGTGGCACATGGGAACATCAACAATCCCCGTTGTAGTTGGAACCCTCGGATTGGTTGGACAAGATTTCAGGAGATTAATTGAAAGGATTCCTGGAAGCCCATGTCTTAAAGAAATAAAAAAAATTGTTCTCACGAGTACAGCCCAAACCTTACGAAGGGTGTTGTCTATGTAATGTCTTTTTTTTCAGTGGAAAATGTCATGATGCCATTTCTAACCTTGTCCCTCAGCAGGACCCGGAAAGAAATGAGTACACATCAGAAATCAAAGGAAATAAAATAATAATAATAATAATAATAATAATAATAATAATAATTACTATTATTATTATGATTATTATCATTTTTCTTCTTAAAAAACATTACAATTAAGGAATGTTTCTATTATATAAATATTCATATTCAACATTTAAACCAAACATATGTTATGATCTAGGAAATTACAACTTCGTGACAATTAAATGAGAAAAAGCGAGAAAATATTTGTAAAACTAATATATGTCCTGAACAACAGAGAATTGATATGATTTGCAGTTATCTGCGCGTTCGAAAAGGTTTTAATTCTAGAAATACGTTTTAAAAATAAAGACAAATATTTTCTAGAAAATAATTGCTTCGGAAATTAGTTCTCCCAGTTCAGACCTTTACAGCTTGATCACAGAATGCTATTTCAATATTTTCGAATCACCCTAATTTCGCCCCTATTTCAAATGAAATGAGAAACAGTTACTCAGAGAGCTTTTACTGAAGAACTGCCAATTGTGTGAACACTGCAATCTTAACCTCTTCAAGTCTAGTTCGCCTATCATCCGGTTAGTACTTCTCCCTTGTCTTTTGAACAGAAGTAAAAGTGTATCCTTTGTTTCATGTTTAGAATTGGGTTTTCTTTACCTTCTAAAACATTTTCCAGTTCTTTCATATCCGGTAACCACTTGTGTTTTTGTGGGATTACCTCCATGCTTGGGGTGGTGCTCCTTAATCCGTAACATTTATACTGAAGTGGCTCTTAGGATTTGTCCAGGTGAACACCATTGTAAAAAGAATTCCCTTACCCACATAATCTTCACATCTCATTACTTGCTTTTTAACACAGCTCATTTATCATAATAATTTTCCCAAATGAACTTCATTATAGAATATATAGGACCATGTGGATTTACGTTTTGTTAAATTATGAACACGTGTTGTTTATTCCTGCTAGAAGGTCCAACTACAAGTACATGGCGGACTCACGTTGAGTTCAACCGAATATTTAAAGAAAACAAACAAGACCGATATATATATATATATATATATATGTGTGTGTGTGCCAGCAAATATATGTATTAAACAACAAATTTACAAGTGACAAAGACATCAAAATTTGTATTTGTGTGTGAACGTAAGGAGTTTGTATATTGGTGAAAGTTCGTACGTACGTTTATGTGTATTTCATGGCGTTTTCCCACAAGAGGGCGAAAACGCAGATCTATGCGAGAGATCACATTTTTAAATGTGTCCACTGAAATGCAAAACAGAAAGAGAACGAAAATATAAATCACCCAGTATTTATAGTGTAAGGAGAGCGACCCCTAGTGAAATATTTGGACAATTTAGGAGGAGTAAACTCCGACCAGAACAATTCAATAACTAAGGAAAAACGGATAATAATTTACACTAATGCTTCTCGACACATATGTTTGGAAACATTTGCTCTAATTGATATGATAAGATGAGCTATTATAAACAATTCCAAGAAGATATGAAAGGCGTAAATGTTTGATACTCCTGTAGAAAATTTCACAAGAAAGAGTGTAAAAATATTTTCGTCTTGAATGACAACTAAGAGAAGGGACAATGAAGTTCACGAATGGAGACGGCGTTATCAGTGTGGTAAGAAAAGTTGAAAGAAACTTTAAAAATTAAGTTGATACTTCATTCATTAATTAGTTTCATACGGCTTATCAACCATTTTGCAGATTATTTAAAACAAGAAAATATTCTTTCGATTTTAATATTTTGTTTGCGGGGGGTGTATAATAACGGTTTATTATTAAATGTATTACTATTTAACCCATAGGTATCGAGAGAACAGGTCCATTCATATAATTCGCAAGAGTGTAGAGTAATGGATAGCGGCTCGAACTGAGGAATCGGAGAGCTGAGTTCGAATTCCAGTCGAATTGATTACATTGACTTACGTTCTAATACTCTTGGGAAAGGTATGAATCCTCTTCTTCTCCCCCAGCTATGGGTAAATAGGCGGACAGACCGGATTCTATAACTTTGGATGGCAACTTGTCTACCGTAGAAAGAAATGGCAAACTACTGCCGGAAAAAGTCTGCCGGAAAAAGTCTGCCGGAAAAAGTCTGCTTCGTCAGTCATACATCGAAAGATACATGATCGCCTAAGCGAGTATCACGCATGTCACATAACTGAGTTATTTGTAAGTGGCTATAACAAATCGAAAGGGGAATGAAACTCGGCTCTCCGATTAATAATTTGGAGCCATATCCAATACACCACCCGCACATCAATACTTACAGCGGTCACCCATCTAGTTATTGGCCAGATTTCTTAACTTCGGGGACAGGTGTTTTAAATATTAAGTGAATCAGAACACAAAATACCCGAAATTATTCAAACATTATCATTATTAGAGAGAGTAAGAGGAGTTGTGAAAGAGTAGGAGTGCTGAGAAGATTTGATATATAGAAAATCAGAATTAATATAAGCTATAAAGATTGAAGTTTTATAATAAATGTACACGTAAAAAGGGTAAAATTGAAGGAAAGTACAAGTTAGAAGAGCAGAAATGGAAACATTGTTTGAAAAGTTATAAAACACACAATAATTCATAGTTGATTAAATTTTCTGTACCAAACAAAACCCTACGATAATGATATGCACACAGATTCTGACGATTTCTGCCAAAAATTTATTGAATCAATAAAAGCACGCCAAGTGTTCTGGAAATTTTTAATACGAACTGAACGCGGTTGCTTAACTGAAAATTAACCACTTTTCAATGGAAATACAGTACCACACAAAAGTTTACACAACTTGACAAAAAATGTTTCTTTAGGTATTTCTAACACAGATTAATGAAATGTTTCTGCTAATAATACAATTTTTAAAGGACGATTGACAGAAAAAAAACGACGCAATACTTTTAATCATTCCTAAAATTATTCCTAAAATTAATCTGGAATGTTCTAGAAAACCAACCTCAGCCTAATTGGAAACATTCGAGTAAAATTTGACCACTTTTATAAAAAAAAAATGCTGTTAAAAAAAAATGTGTTGTAACATTTTGAGTTATTAAATATCGCTTTTTCTTCGTGGGATATTTTTGAAGTTTAAAAAAAAATCTGATTCTTTAACTGAATATATTAATATATGTTCTACGAGTAGTAAAAGTTGAATTAATGTAACTGTATTAGAAATACCTAAAAAAAAAACATTTTTGTAATTTGTTGTAAACTTTAGAGTGCCTCTGTACCTACTAAATAAAATCTGTGTGTGGGAATAAACTTACGTTGGCAATTTTGAAGCTGAGGAAAATACTAAGAAAGGTATGGGATACTGTAAGGCTTTCAGTTTCTGTTTGCAATGAAAAATAAGATATCCCGAGTAAATAATATATTGCATATATAAATCGTTACACAATGGCCTTCCAAATATCCCTGTTGGGAACGCACACTACGAACGCATTTCATATTTTCATTTGCTTCCATAGACTCTGAAATCTCATTTCGAACGGATATTCGAGCGAGCTTGAAATGCGTGTATCGCACACAATACTGTATTCCACCTAAAGAAATATCGGCACAAAGCCGAACAAAACCTTTCAGCGGGATCACTCGTGCTTCTCGCAAAATTTGACGGAGGTATATTTTTAGATTATTTTTCTTTTTTTTTTATCAGTCATTGTAAATTTCGCAGGCAGAAAACCTCGTATAATAATTGAAAACGAATAGATATCATCAAAACTTATTTTAGACTGAGTCAGTAGGTTTGGGCACCCATAACCTTAATCCTAACCCTGAGTCACTAGGTTAGGTATAAACTCACGTTTCTGTTGGATGCTACATTAACGTATATTACGTCCAGTAAATTTCGATAGAATGACTAAGTTCTTCCTGAGAATAAAAAATGTTAGCGAATATAAAAGAAATCAAGGCGAAAGGTGGATCAAGAGAAAAGACAAAATATTCTGTCATAAAAACATAATTGAATACTTTATCCCGACAAGTATTAGTGTCACTGAAAATGAAACCAAATATAGCGACAGCTCCAGTATTGACATTATTATTAATGTAAACTATGAGAATTAGTGTTGAAGAGGATAACATCAGCGGATACTAAAATGAGGAAAAAAATGTTCTTTGTTCATTCATATAAGATATATATGATGGCGTTGTATCAATATTGTCAGTATTATTATTATTTTTTTTATTTTCTTTAATTTCTGGTGTTTACACATTTCTTTCCGGGTCCCGCCCAGGGACCTAAGGTTAGAAATGGCAGCATGACACTTTCCACTGACAAAAAAAAAAGTAAATTACTTAGATAAAAAGGAAATTACATAGATAAAGCCATTCGTAAAGTGTGGGCTGTACTTGTCAGAACAATTTTTTGTATCTCCTTGAGGCATGGATTTCCAGGGATCTCTTCAATTAGTCTACTGCAATCTTTTCCAACCAGTCCTAGGTCTCCAACTACAATAGGGATTGTTTATGTTCCCATATGCCAAATTTTTGAGATTTCTATTTCAAGGTCCTTGTATTCTGACAGCTTTTTGAATATCTTCAAAGATACATTGCAGTCAGCAGGGACTGCCATATCAATAAGGAGGCACCGTTTTTGTTTGTGGTCTTTAATAACAATATCTGGCCGGTTGGCCTTGATTGTTCTGCCAGTGTGTATTGTGTAGTCCCATAGAATTGTAAC
This sequence comes from Acanthosepion pharaonis, assembly GCA_903632075.3. NCBI lineage: Eukaryota > Metazoa > Mollusca > Cephalopoda > Sepiida > Sepiidae > Acanthosepion > Acanthosepion pharaonis. The sequence goes on along the minus strand of CAHIKZ030005098.1, from coordinate 1,345,104 downwards.
CGGTCTTATCTCCGTAACCGGGTCTGGTTGGTGTTCATACCAGTTTCTTTCAGTTTTCTTCCCGTAGAAGTTGCAGATTTTCCAGTGCAGATATTGGCCCACTCTGTCATGCCGGGTTTTATATTCAGTGGGTGCCAATATCGTGCAAACTGATACAAGATGATCAATCGTTTCTGGATATTTATCACAGAATCCTCATTTTGGGCTGACAGACACAATATTTTAGTATATGTGCTTGATACTTCCTAGTTAGCAAGCATTATTATTATTATTATTATTATTATTATTATTATTATTATCTGTGTTTTCATATATTTCCGTTTTCATAAAAGATGTTATTCCCCTTTGAAATGAAGTAAGAAAATCATTGCTAATAATGCAGGAATCTTATGTAGACTATCGTTGATTACATGGCGCAGTTGTCTGCATGGATTGTAATTCTTGCCAATGTTGTCTTTACAAGAATCTGAGGAGCGGGTACAAATATTAGGTCATCCTAGGTAAAACTAGTACTCTGGAAATATAAATAAATTCTGATATTTAGTACGATAAAGAGTCTTTACCAATTTCATTTTTACACTTATATATTTTTTATTTGATCGTGGCACAAAGGATATACACTAGCTGATATTATTATTGTGATATATATTATTCTTGAATATTATTAGGTCTACAAGCACGAATTGAATTAGGTGATAAAATGAAAATGTGCAAATGAGATAGATATTTAGATATAAAGTCGTAGACAGATATAAACACAAACATTCCACTATATATATATATATATATATATATATATATATATATATATATATATATATATATATATATATATATATTATCCCTTTATTCCCCTTTTCTTTCTTTTCCCCTTTTCCATTTTTTCTATTTTCCCATATCATATCCGTTGAGTTGACCGATTAAATAGGTCTAAGTATGATTTTTACCCCATCCTTCCTGAAGATTAACTATTGTAATAAAAACAAAAATAAACTGAAAAACTCCCTATTCCCTCTCTAAACTCGACCATATCTCTCACACTATTCCTCACCACCTTCTATGTTAACTTATATAAGCTTATTACTACCCGTCAAAAGTGTAAATTTTAAATTCACTTCCATGGAATATTAGTGTTTAAGCCTTTTTATTATATCCCTACTCTGTCCTGGACATTGAGTTCTACCTGGATTCTATCCTCTCGGAATTTTTTATTCAAAAAAAAAAAATATACATGTATGTGTATGCACCTATGTATATATATCTATATATTTTGCATATGTATGTGTATATTTACCACTAATATTATCTATATATTGTTCCTTACCTTTTTAAGTTGAGCTCCCCTTGGTATACTTCCAGTTAAACTGCTTTTATTCCCACCTATTCAGATGGAGATGGACAAATTTACTCCGGATTATTCCTTAAAAAACATTTCCTTACCCTTCATTGCACCTTTTCTCTGTCTGCCTTACATACAGAATCATTGGCCTTATTAAAAGAATGAGGTGGAAAACTTATTTCTCCCGTATTCCTAAAACTGACCAAGAACTAAATCCTGAAACATATAACCTGAAATCCAAAAAAACTCCACCGTGTAACAAGCGAATTATTCCGTTCGAAGGCGATTTGATCGATTTAATTAAAAAGATTAAGTTCAAGAATTATCCTAACTACTTCCAAACTAAAAGTGGTAGAGACATTAAAAACATAAAGAAATCCAATAAATTATGGATTAAAGCCGATAAATCCAAAAATTTCTATAAAATAAAACCTTCTGAATATGACAAAATCGTCACTGACAAAATTACCAGCTCTTATAAAAAAGACAAAGACAATAGCACCTTATCATCTATCAATGAAGACATCTGCAAATTTGCTAACAAATGTGGGTTTGCTGACAGAATGGGCAAATTTAATATGAAAGATTCATACATTCTCTTCAGAGATCATAAGCCGAACTTTATCAATAGCTTGCAGTCCCGTTTAATTAATCCTTCCAAATCTGAGTTGGGATTAATTTCCAAGAGTATTATCAAGAAAATAACATCATATGTCCTGGATAAATACCCTGCCAACCTTTGGAAAGACTCGGCCGAGACGATTAAATGGTTCCGAAAGATCCCTAACAAAAGAAGAGCCACTTTCATCCAATTTGACATCTTGGATTTTTACCCTTCTATTTCGGAGGAACTATTAATTAACAGCCTTAATTTCGCCAAAGGATATACCAAAATAACGGATAATGATCTGGACATTATTTTAGCGTCAAGAAGATCAATACTTACATACAATGACGCTACTTGGGTGAAAAAGAAGAATGGTAGTTTCGATGTACCTATGGGAGCCTTTGATTCTGCCAATTTGCAGATCTGGTGGGCATATATATTCTTGACACCTTGAGTAGAGTAGTTAACCTTAACCGAGTCGGAATTTATAGAGATGACGGCCTAATCATTGTCCCAAATAGCAATAGTCCCTTAACTTCCAGCTTACATAATAAGATAATTAGGGCCTTCAACTACTTAGGCCTTAAAATTGAAATATCTTCTAACCTGAAAATAATCAACTTTTTGGATATTACACTCAATCTATCGAATGATACCTTTAAACCCTTCCATAAAGATGATCAAACACCCCTATACATCAACGTCCACTCTAACCACCCTAAACATGTGATAGATCCCATCCCCAAAACTGTGAATACGAGAATAAATAGGCTATCTTCTAGCCAAAAAATTTTAATGAGAATAAATTTATATACAATCAGGCCCTCAAAAATAATGGTTTTAGACAAGAATTAAACTTTAACGGAGAACTTGTAAATCAGAATAATAACAGAACTAAAAATAGAAAGAGGAAGGTAATATGGTTCAACCCACCATATTGCAGACTCTCTAACATTGATATAGGAAGTCTCTTTCTGAAATTAATTGATAAACATTTTCACAGTAAACATCCACTACGTAAACTTTTCAATAGGAAGACTCTGAAAATTAGATACTCATGCGTTAAAAATATGGAGAAAATCATTTCTTCCTATAATTGCAAAATACTTAGAAACTACCATAGTAATGAAACTCAATCAATAACCCTACCTGCAATTGTAGGAATAAAGACCATTGTATGAAAATGTAATATACGAGGCAACAATCTTTCCCGAGGAAAATATAAACGAGAAAAAAAGATATATAGGTATATCCTCCGGGGATTGGAAGTAGCGTCTATACAACCATAGACGCTCATTTAGATATAGATGCCTCAAAAGTCAAACTTCCTTATCCAAACACTACTGGGATCTGGTGGATAAGGGACTAACCCCACTTTTGAAATGGAGATAATTATCAAGAGCTAGAACACCTAATAACTTCCGCGATCGGTGTGATCTGTGCATGGCGGAAAAACTTTTATTATCAAAGATAAGAATTGCTGAATCTTCGTAATGAGATATTTTCTAAATGTAGACATACGAAACGATTCAAAACATAAACACCGTTTTGTAAAATGTTGACACTTATGTCAGTTCCATCTTGGTTCAAAACATCGGGCATGACTTTTTAATGGAATGACTATTATGTTTATTATGTTTATCTCTCTATGTATCAGTGTGTATGTTTATGTGTTGCGCTATGTATTTAATTTTCTTTTTTTTTTTACCCCCAAATTTTTGAAATTTTACTTATTTAGATTTTAAATTTTAATTTATATGTATATGTATGTATATATATATATATGTGTATGTATGTGTATGTGTGTATATATGTGTATATATATGTGTGTATGGGTAAATATATATATATATATATATATATATATATATATATATATATATATATATACCCAGCCGTGTATGTATGTGTGTATAGATGTAGATGTGTGTATATAGGTATATCTATGTATGGATGTGTATGTATATGTATGCGTATATATGTATATGTATATTGATGGATGGATGTGGATGTGTGTATATATGTGTGTGTATGTTTTGGTATGTATGTACTCATATATATCTGTATATGGGTGTGTATATATATATATATATATATGTATGTATAGTTAGACGGATAGACACACAGGGATACATTGTTTAATTGTTTAGTTGGGTGTATGTAATTGTATATATGTGGGTAAATGTGTATATATATATATATGAAGGACTTGATGCGTATGGATGTATGAATATTTATGTGTGTATGTGTTTTTGTATGTATATATATATATATACATATATATATATATATATATATATATATATATATAGATATAGATATATATATACACATGTGTGTGTATATATGTGTATATATGTGCATGTGTATGTATTTATGTATATGTATGTGGAAAGTGTGTTTTATGGATATGGGTGGATATATGTGTGTATGCATATGTGTATATACGTGTATGTGTGTATATGTTTATATGTAGGTGTAATTATTTGTATATAATATGCGCGGTACTTATTAGAAAGCGCTCAGTATCAGAGATAGAGCTAACATATTGAATCAGATATATGTATATGTGTATATGTATATATTATATATGTATGTGTGTATGTATGTGTGTATTTATGTGGATATGTGGATATATGTGCATGTATGTACATGGGTATATGTATGTGCGTATGTGGGTACACGCCTATGTGTATGTATATACGTGTATATGTTATTGTGTATCTGTGGATTCGAATGTGTTTTTGAACATAAAAATATAGGTCCTTGCTAGATTAGATAATCGTTATATTTATTCATTATATGTTTATATTTGATTTGTAACCTGTAGTCGATATTAATTTTTTAAAATTTTCTCAATTACACAGCGGCCCTTTGAGTAAATGTCCTTCAATTTTAATTTACCCCGCCCCATCTCTCTCTCACCTCTACTTTCCTTTTCTCTCACTCCCTCCTATTCTGATCTTTAACATTAAATCATCTATGGTGTGTGTATGTCATCACGAAATGTATCTTTAATGTACTAGACATCCGACAACATTCATATTTCCTCCTTCCACTCACCTCTAGTTAGAAAAAAACCTTTCTGTTAAGTTTTAGTCTCCCACCTTCTCTCGTCTGTTACCCCTCTCTTTAACACTAACATTCGTCCCACACGCTCATACTTACACTCTCTCCAGATTCTATTTTTATTTCCGGAGTTGTTCTTTTCTGTTTTTTTTTTTTTTTTGAATTTGTAGGTCTGATGAATTGGATCGTATTTATGATTCCAATGTTATAAATTATGACCATGGTATATTAGTGTTTAAGCCTTTTTATTATATCCTTACTCTGTCCTGGACATTGAGTTCTACCTGGATTCTATCCTCTCGAATTTTTTATTCAAAAATATACATGTATGTGTATGCACCATATATATATATATATATATATATATATATATATATATATATTGCATATGTATGTATATATTTACCACTAATATTATCTATCTATATATATATATATATATATATATATATATATATATATATATATATAGCTTTATGTGAGTTTGTGAGCCTGTGTTTCACGATATTTGCGATCGTCAGACAAACTGATTAAGTTTTAAATTCTGTATTTATATATGGCAGCGTATCTCGGTGTTTTTATGGTAGTGGGAGTAAAAATTATTATTATTATTATTATTATATATATATATATATATATATATATAGATAGATAGATAGATAGATAGATAGATAGATAGTGTTGAAACTTGACTAATGCATGGAATAATAATGCAACACAAAATGTACTTAGAACAAAATGTATTGAAACAAGAAAGTGTACACAATATTTACATATAGTCTTTTGTATATTCCTTTGAAGACCGTTCCTGGAGAATGTGTTGACTTCGTCGCAGTCGGGCAGAGTCTCTGGATTGAATCTCTTGAATCCACCCCCGTCTTCCCGGTACCAACCATATTTATATGGTCGGTACTCCACTATGCAAATTAGGTGGATCCTACCACAACAGATAGATAGATTGATAGAGAGAGAGATCGTGGAAATTCACATTGTGGAATTTCAAAATACTATTTGGAGAAGAGATGTCATTATATTTGATAGCATAACAATTAACATTGCATGGTCAGTAACAGTTTCATCTATTAAGTGATCGACAGATAATTTTACTGCTTTTTGCGTGAGTTATGTTATAGCACAGTGAAGGCTAAATGCAACTAAAGAAAGGGTGCCATTATTTTTAGTTTTTTTTTTTTATTATTCCATTACCCGTCACCAAACCTAAACATTCTTGGTATTTTCTTGTAGGCCAGAATCCTGTGGTACCTGAATAAAATGTTAACTAGCAGTAGAATTAGTCCTATTATACAAGAAACAGCCATATGTAACGCCCTTCCTAAAAACGAAGAAAAAAGAGATCTGTATTTGTGGGAGGGCCTTTAACATTTTTTTTCCATTGTCAAATTTCAATTAATGTGATATCGTTAGGCAGGTTTATGATCATTCTATCGGGAAATCTTATGATTTAAAAAATCCGCTAAATAAGAATTTTGCTACTGGCGGATTATCAAATCAATGTAAAAATATTTTAATTTCCAATGCAACAATTTCATAGAACAAACCCTAAAACTTAAAAAAAAACAAACACAAACAACTTAAAACATAACTTGGCTGGTATTTTCATGTAGCTTTAGTTTCGGTTAAACAAGAAGTCATGTTACTAGCCGTGATTATTATTTGCACTTCACCAAACACAACAGTATTTTACCACCTCCGCAAAACAAGGTAATCTGGATTTGGGGGAAGGGAAACCTTAAAGCTAATAGCATTTCTTTGGATTCTCCAATTTCAGTCAACTTGGTATCATTTTCTAAGGTTATGACCATTCCATCTCAAAACCCCATTATAATTTAAAACATCATGAGAATAATGATTTTCCTGAAGCCGGAAAAATCAAATCGATTCGAATATATCGGAAAAATCAAATCAATTCGAATATATCTTAAATTGAAGAGCATCAATCTTATTACAAAATTATTTACAAGCCTAAAATAAACTTGATTGGTATTTTACTGTAGCCTTGTGTCGTCTTTAACAAAACAAGAAAATGTTTCTAGTCAATATTTTATTACAACTTACACTTTAACCAGAACAAATTTACTATTTGCTTCGACTTGAAACTTGGTAACAATATATGGTGTTATGTATATTTCTTAATAGATATTAAATAGCTCTGTTATTTAAATTGAGCATTGTTTATTTTTATTACACTAAAGAGTGTTTATACGTATTTGTATACAATCTTTCGCTCCTTCAACAACCTATATTTTCCCAATTGGTCTGCTAAATGTACCGTGGACAGAAATTGTGAGCAACGCAGACGTTTTAAGGAAGTCAGAAAGGCTAAAGAAACTGATACGTACAAACAAAGATGTGAAATTTTTGAGAGAAATGACAGCCCGGAAAATGAAGAGAAGACAATGAAGGCAGGATTGCCGTACAAGCATTTTATTTATCCTTTGTTTTAATGAACGGATAGCAAAACAATTAAAATTAGAAATAGCAAAATAGCAAAAGTTACTTAGATCAACAACTGACTGGAATCATCGAAGTAGTCTTGTGGGTGATAGATTTTTTGCATTCTACACCATTTTACTACATAAGAAATTATGGCAAGCTTCTCGATGTTATTTTGCTGTAATGATTAAAATTATTCTAACGAGCAATATTCATAATTTCCCACATTTTTTGATCTTTGCATTCCCTGTTCACTGGAACGAATCATATCCATTCCATTCCTAATCCATCTCTGTGAAGAAAGTTCCCTTCGGTCAGATTATTCCTTTGAGGAAATAAAACTCCCGAGAAGATGGTTCCTCAAAATTTCAAACTCAAATAAGTCTAGGATTAAAGATTATCTTTCTTATGTATCCTCATAATCTGCACTATTTAATTCCTCCTCTTAACTTCATGCAGCCACCCATTACATTCAGTGTTAGATGTTCCTTGCATTCTATGAACCTTTTTTTTTTAATTATGGAGATTCCGAATACTCCACACCTTAGAAGTTTGTGGCGTATAAATAAGGAATATGTCATGTTATATTATTATATTCTTCATTTTTGGGATGTCATTAATTATGTTTAAAGTTCATATTCAGAATTAGGACACACCTCCACAGCCAACACCACCACAACACACACACACACACACACACACACATATATATATATATATATATATATATATATATATATATATATATATATATATATATATATTACATGAATCATTCATACAAAAAAATAGATATAGAAGTTAATGATATAAATGGCGAGAATACATGCGCAAACACATTTAATAAAGTACAGTAACCCCGAACCTGTAGATGAATGTTATGATCCCTGTTTATAAATTCTAGTTGTATGTCTTTTTTAGTTTTTTACAAGCATTTATTTGTTCATACAGACATCATCAGGTATGGAAATAGATTTGTTTTTTTAATTCTTGGTCATAACTGGACAACGAAAAAATATCCGAAATATGTTTTAGAATTGTGTTATTGTTAATTGTAAGAAAATTTTTGAGCGTGCAGTCGCAACGCTGAGGTTGAATTTTTTAATTTTAAGATTGTGCGTATTTGTACTAATATGGTAATAGGGGAATTGGTTTATATATATATATATATATATATATATATATATATATATATATATATATATATACTAGTTTATACAATTTCCGAAGATATATCACTCTGATCTCAGTGCGCCTTCACGTCGAAACAGTTCTGTTCTAATGATTGTCGGTGATGATTTTATAGTAAGTTTGTAGTATATTTTAGAGGATTCTCTAATTCAAAATACATTTCTATGTATAAATACACATCGGTAAACAAGATTCCATATTTGACTTCACATATGTCTTCAAGGAACAAAACGCGTCGGCATAACAATTATTTCGTTTTGTCTTTTGATGTGTTTATATTTTCTTTACAGATGTATTTTCTATTTCTCTGCAGACAGATGTGTATGTATGTACACACACACACACACACACACACACACACACACACATATATATATATATATATATATATATATATATATATATATATATATATTGTCACGCCCCTAAATTTATTATAAAAACTATACCATTGCTTATATTTTAGAAGCATTCTAAAATAAAGAGACCAGTACCTGCCGGAACGTAAAGAGGGTAAACCCAAAGAGATAGGTAGACTTAGTGGCGACAAAGATTAACCAGAATGTTCCCTTTCCTTCTCTTTTGGTCAAAGTGTTGACAGCATGATTTACACTGATAGATTCCAGAGAAAAGAATTTTAAACACTTTAAACTAAACTTTGTCTGACCCTGCAGAAGAGAGAGGGGCTCAATGACCTCATTCCACCCATAATGGGAAAGAGTTCGTATTTAAAAATTGACCATGTTACAAGAAAAGAAAGAAACGAATAGTGAAAAGTCAGTTTTGTCTAGGCCTGAGGGCCGAAAGTTCATTCTCGCGAAAAGACGTATTCGCGAAATTTGTCCGGGTCAAAAGACTTAGAAGACGTGTCCGCAAAATTTATCCAGGTCTGTAGGCTGAAGTGTTTGCGGAAAATACAAAAGTTTTGTCCAGGTCTGAAGACTGAGAAGATGTGTCCGCAAAATTTATCTAGGTCTGTAGGCTGAAAAGACGTGCTTGCGGAAAATACAAGAGTTGTGTCCAGGTCTAAAGGCTGAGAAGACGTGTTCGTGAAATTGCGAGGAGAATTTATCTCCGAGTGGAATAGATTGATCCGTTTGATGACATATGCAGAATGCCGCTACATCGGGGTGAAAGAGAGACAGAAGACAGCTTATAGAAAAAGAAAAGAAGAAAGCGAGGAAAGATCTCAAAAGGAGATACATATGGGAAAAGGAAAGAGAAGAAGAAAATATATCGAATGATGTCACACGGAGATGAAAGAAAAGGAAAAGAAAACAGTTTCAACTGTCACCGACCCTTAAACAAAGAACGAAAGAGAAAAGAAAGAAAGGAAGGACAGACCACCTTAAACGGGAATGCTGTGTTTTCAGCTTCATCGCCGGCCAAGCCCCTAGACGACAAAAAGAGAAAGAGAGGAAGTAAGAAAAGACCCCAAAAAGAGAAATTTATAAAAAGAAATAGAAAAGAAAAAAGAGAAAAGAAAAGAAGTAGTAGATATAAGAGACATGTGTGGAAAAGAACTTTTATTACGAGATAAGTTTGTTGTTTTTCTTGTGCTTCGTTTTTGTTTAAATGTACTTTTTTTTATTACATGTTTTTTCCATTTGTCATGAAATTTTGATGGCACATGTTCTGTAATTTCGTGGAAGTATGGCACAAGGTCATAGGGTGATTTGTGTTTTACCTTTCTTAGAGGATGTTCTCTTCCCACTATTTTGCCCACAATGTTTAAAGGTTAATTCTTGACATATTTGCTTTTTTGTTTTGGCATTAATTTTATTTTACCTTTCCCACATTTTTATGTTTGTTAATAAATTTATATTTCCGTTCTCCATTGTTGTTTGTCGCCTATCATGTTTATTCTTTAATTGATTCCGCTGGGCCGTGTCTGATCAATCGGAAAGAGACCCTTGGTAATGAAAAATATTTTACGAAAATTGAGTAAAATGTAAAATGTTAAAAAAAAAAAAAAATCTATCGATAGGACTAGAGGAGGCTCGTAAAAATGTTTACTGTTTAACCCGGATATAAGAGACCCGGATATAAAAGAAACCCGGATATAAGAGAGATTTTCTCTGTTTCTAAATTAGAGCCTGTGTTAATGTATATAAAATAGACCAAACCCGGATATAAGAGAAACCCGGATATAAGAGACTTCTTCTTCCGTCCCGACAACTCTCTTATATCCGGGTTACATTATATATATATATATATATATATATATATATATATATATATATATATATACATAGTGAGATATTTATACATGTCTGTAAACTTATGTGTGTCTGTATGTGAACGATTTTATTGCGCGTATACTTTTAGAATATATTAGAGATTTTATGATTACCTTTTACAGTTTTTCTTTCAGGCATAAGTACTAGGGGCTAATTGTGTTTCAGTTTGACAACGTTAACCAGATCCTCAACAGAAAACATCTCTTACTACAACTACGACAACCATTACTGCTATTATTACCACCTTAACTTCTACTACTAATACTTCTGCTTATAATATTACAGTAAATAATAAAGTCATCGTCGTTTTTGACATTTGCAGCATTGTAGAATACTGCCCGAATATCGCAGAATATTTTTTACCTGAAATGAATCGCTTGACAAGAATTCGCCTTCGCTACCGGCAAATTCTTCACTTTGCGAAATCGAGTCTAGTAAAATAAAAATAATCATGCAGAAGAATCTGTCAAACAATTTATCCTCTCGAAAATGAGGAGATGTATTATTAATAAACTCTTTCCGAATCTGCCTCGGAACATTGTAATGTTGTCACTGTCATATGTACGGTAACAGAAAGCAGATGGCCGTCGGGTAAGATACTCTTTGCGGGCACGAGTATGTTCACCCCTCAAAAAGAAATGAACGGATATTATAGTACTTAATGTCAACAAAGTATTTGATAAAGTTGTCCATTACCTTTCCACATTATTGTAAGTACAGAATGCCTGCTTTTCAATATTCATTTAATTTTCGCCGATCAACGCTTCAAGAACTCTCGCGTTGACATTTGATGTGACTAAAGACACATCCAGTAATCCTTCGATACGAACTAACATATATATATCATACAGTTATAAATGTTATAAATAATCAAGAGTGGTCTCCCCTTGTTTTGTTACTCTCCTCTTTGAGAGAGTTATATCTATTTGTTGGGATTATAAAAGGAGACTATACGCGAAACTTGTATTCTCCGTTAACGCCTACAACTGCGTATTTTTTCATTACAATAGCATCAACTGAAAATGTATTATTATTATTATTATTTTTATTATTACACTTATCGAAAACGCGTTTCAAAGAGAAGAATAAATACAGTTACTATGTTTAACAATATTTAGCATTATCTCGACATTAAATATGTCTTCTAAAAGTTATATTTAAAAATTAGCAAAGGACAATAATTTAGTGGATTAATATGTTGGTTCTTGAATCTAGCTATTTATTCATTGTGAGTTCAATCTCTGGCCCAGGTAGTATGTACTTGATCTCAGTGCAAACAGGGCGACCAATAATTTATCGGTACCAAAAATAAGAACTCTCTCTCTCTCCCTCTTTCTTTCCACACACACACACGCACGCACAAATATATATATATATATATATATATATATATATATATATATATATATATATATATATATATATATCCCACATGGGCAGTGAAAAGAGAACAGTCTACCCCTTAGATTAAATAAAGGATTCATTTCGGAATTCCATGTAGGTTAACTGGATCAGCATACACCTGATGAGTGACGGAGGACAGAGCGACCGAAATGTTGGGAAAACAACAAGACGGATGGGGAATATACTCCGTATGTATATAATATAAAAAATTCTTACAAGTATAAAAATAGCAAAGAAAACATATAATCTGTGTATAAACATCGACTGTTTTGAGAAAAACCGTTGTATTGTAAATCAATGCAGCAAACCAAATAAACACAACCAGCGTAAATTGAATGCAACTGAAAAGTAAGTAACATGATGGTGTGTGAGAATTTTGAAACTTTCTGTTAGCTGATTAGTTAATAAGGGTAATTAATCAAATAGTTTAGCATAAATCTTATGGAACACGTCTGACATTTTGTTCATACTCACACGTTAGTAATATGCATATGTAATTATCTTCTTGCGTTTTAAGAGTTGAAACCTTGATGGGTTCTGGATATTTTCACAGAATGTGTACCTTAACAATTTTTCAGTAGCTTATGTGAGAATTACTAGCATGGTGTTTTTGTTTTTATATTCTTAAATGGCATATTTTCTTTAGTGTTCCAAAATTTGAAATAGTTAAGGCAAGTTTTGATTATCATGATTATTATTATCAATTGTTTATGTTTCCTGTCTTGTATCCTGTAGAGTCGGTTCCAAAATATGGTCCTTAAACCCTATATATGAATTGTCATTTAATTGATAGCACATTTCTTAGTATATGGGATGTTCCGAGTAGGGTGGTCTTCTGGGAAGCGTTTATGTTGAGGTTAACTGGGGCAATGTTAGTAAAATTGCTCATTCCTTTTCTCACGAGGTCCACAGCTCCGATTACTACTGGCACAATTTTAGTTTTCATTCCCCACATCCTGTTAATCCCCAGCTCGTTGTATTTGGACAATGTCTTGAAATTTTCATGGAGGTGTTTCTCTTATCTGTTACTGCTATGTCAATAAACATACACATACATTTCCACTATTTCTTCTATTTTCTGATAATACTAGGCGCATGGCCCGGCGTTGCCCGTGCTTTATTCAAAAATCGTACGACTCATACGCTATCACTTGACTTAAAATAGTTTTGACCTTTCTTGTCTTTAAAGGAGTGCCCTTTTCCGTGGTGATGTTGCTACATCCCTTACTTCTTGTCTATCTCACACTGCAATTTTTTTTAGCTCTATACTAAACATTAAATCTGTTACGAAAAAAGAACTAAACAAAATGAACACAAAACGATCAGCTTTAAAATCGAAACTAGAAAAACCGAATGAAAAAAGAATGTTAACAACAAATACTTTGCTACATCCAACCATATTCTACGGAATCAGAATCAACGTTGAGTTTAAGCAAGCGAATGTGACAATTGGAGTAAAGTGCCATGCAGATTTAAATTTGTCCCACTTGTGAAGAATGCAGCTATTGATTTTTTGCATGCTAGCATGCTAGTTAACATTCGTGTCAGTCTGCTGTTGGCTATCACTCTGGCCAATAGAATCTTCCTGCCTTTTCGTGGTAGCCAGCTATAGGCTCTCACTCTGGCCAGTAGAAAATGGCCGAAAACTACATGAAATGGGAGTTGGGAAATGCGAAGTCGGTGTTGGCCTTCCGCTATCTTGGAGCATGTGCAAGTAAATTTTGGTGCAAATCCGTCGAAAATTGCGGCCGTGCATTCGTTACACACACACACACACACACACACACACACACACACATCCTGCCTTTTATAGATAGAGATCAGATGTGTTGGCATTTATTTCCCGCTTACATAAAATTAACATGTCACAGATGATAGATACATCGTTATTTCGAGTAACTATTTGCTTGGTGGTCATATCTTTCAGAGTTTTCGATTTTGTTATTTTTTCATATCTTCCAGTGCACATATGCAGCTACCTTTTGATGTGCGTGTATATTAATTCTTTTCTAATTCCTGACATCCTGAGTCGACAGTGTCATCATATTTTATACAATTTTATATTCTTATTATAATTGTGCTTGTTGCTTCCTCAGTTCATTAATTAGATCGTATGTTCGTTACTCTCTTCAGTAATGATCCGTATTCAGTGTGTCACTGGCTAACATTTTCCGATAAATACTCTCATCCACTCTTGCCATCAACAAATGCCGGTGATTTTCAACTCAATTTCATGTATTTAGTTTATTTTAATGTGTAATTAATTTTATTTTTAGTTTTACTTAACTAATTAGAAACCTCATTCGATAAAAAGCAATTTTTATTGTAATTTATCTGACTAAATTTTTGCTTGAAATTTTTATTTTTTTTAATTTGCATGTCATTTTGCAATTTCCTTTCAAGTTATTTTATATCTAACTCCTATTTCATAAAAAAAAAAAAAACTTGTCTGTCGTTTTCAATGAAATGTACATTCGAAGGTTGCTGCCTAAATACACAGATATATATATATATAATATATATATATATATATATATATATATAATGATGTTGATATATATACAAATACATATATATATATCAGTGATGTATATAAAATATCAGATGTTGTATAATAATATAGTGATGTATACAAAATATCAGAGTGTATAATAATAACGGTAATACAAATGAAAAATGCGTGTATTTTTCAGTTAGAGCTTCTGTCAATGCATTGATTTAACTTTACGGCTTACTATACTTTTGTGGGTTCTTAACAAACAGAAAATACCATCAGATTGCAATTTATCAGAGGATTCACAACTTTAACAAGGGTATTAGCACTTAAGTAAATGTAATAGATTCGACTGGAATTCGAACTCGGCTCTCCGATTCCTCAATCCAAGCCGCTATCCATTACTCCACCGTACCTCTTCTACGCGCTATTTAACAGTTAATCTAAAGACCCAATTGGAAATGTAATTCAGTCATCCGGTTTTCAGTTCCCGACCGTGAACCGTTACACCACCAACACATTCAAGTTTAAAACGCCTGGTATCCCCAAGCGGTCACAACTCTAGGAACTGACCAGTTTCAACGTTGCTTAACTTCGGTGATAGTACGAGAATCTATTCTTCTAAGTAATATAGCCTCAAGCCATAATATCTGCGAAAATGCGGTCAATATATAATTAGAACTATATTAAAAAATAAAACATGAATACTTTAGGTGAATCCTGAAGGCAATATTGTTTATATAATATAAACGTATATATATATATATATATATATATATATATATATATAATTTTCATATTTTATTTCAATCTTCTATTTAGGATCTACGTTCAGATCTTTGGCCAATATGGCTTTCCACATACTTTTCTTCTTTGTAGCTAGCTGTAAATATTTTTTTCCTTTTTCTTATCTCTCCTAAAACTTGCTCAGTCTCTCTCGGTAGTGTATCCGTTTTTTTTTTCCCTGTGTCTCTTACATTCATTCTGTCATGAGCGTATCAAATTTCCAAGCCCATTTTCCTCCTTATGCGCAATTGAAATTACAATTGTCTCTTCCCGATGTTAAGAATAAATATTATGATTGTTTTCCCTTTCCCTTAACAACTCCTAATTGTAGACGAAATCTGTTTATGGTGTTCTCATCATCCTTCTGTAGCACTCAATATCTGTTGATAATATAGTGGTCACTCTTTGAATTTTATCAGTTGACGTCTCGTCTATTTTTAGTGTCTGCTCGCATAATTAAATCTTTCTGATTCTTCTAAATTCATTTTTGATACTGACTGAAAATGAAAATACAGCCCATAAGATTGACTACCAACCAACGGAAAATAAATTGATAATGTAGTGGAAATGGGAGGATTTTTGACGAAAAGTTCAATCTAAAATTGCTGCTGTATATATAACGAGTTAATTTTTGCACGCTCATATAATAATTTGAAGACATTCATCAGAATTCATGCTCAATAAGAAATAAAAAAGGAATGAAATTAATAGTAATTATTAATAGTAATTAAAACAACAGGAACAACAAAATAATAATCACAAAATATATTTATGCCAAAAAGCGAGGCTCATAATTCTGCAGCCAATTTTTCAGTTATACTCTGTTATCGTTAAGCATAGGAAACCTCTTTGATGTTAGTTATTTAGAGGCCTCTTTGAACAGCTCAGATATTTTTGTTTAAAGACTTTCATAATCAAAATGAGAACTTCAAATGAGTTATGCGTTGTCAGTCGAAAGAAATATGGTCAATGAGAATAATTGCTATGGACAAAGATGTCACTGATTAAATTGTACTAGATTTGTTAAACGCTGGTCTCTTTTCAATTCATTTGGTTGAAAGTGCAGGCATTAATTCAATTGCTCGTTAAGGAACTGTTGCTATATTTCCTGCCGGAAATATAATGAAAGAAGAACTTGTCAAATTGATAAAACTTCAAGAGAAAACTAGAAGGTAAGATATGTAAGATGTATTGAAGAACGACTTTATTGTACGTGCCATTAGGTTCGGAAATATTGTTCCCCTGACAATAGATGGAGCTTCAAGTATGATTGGTAAAATTTTGGATTTGAGCAGTTAATGAAACAAGAATGAAACAAAAATTTTGTTGAATTTTAGTGCATATGTATAAAAAAAATCTTTATGCCAAAAACTAGTTTGAAATTACAAGAACATATCTTTTGTAGCAAAAATCTTAATGTTATAGGTGCTAAAGTATTTAGAAAATAGTAATTCACAAATCTATTGAATAATATTAACACTGAATTTTCTGTGTTATTACTGTACCACAATGTAGATATTTAAGCTGTGGCCAAGTTTCAAATAAATTTGTAGAGTTGCTAGAAAAAATTAGACTTTGAATTGAGAAATTAAATGACTATCCACAATTGACTTATACAAAAAATTGTTGGATGATTTTGCATACGTCTCACATCATTGCAATAACGTGAATATAAAAAAAAAAACATGATAATGGCAGTGTGGTTCCGTCGATATTTTGCATATCAAAGATTTCGAAAGACGACAAGATGCATTGTCAAGACATGTGGAGAAAAACAAGTTGAAATACTTTCCATTATTAATTGTTTTTTTTGTTTTCGAGTCAACATCACTCAGTTTCCGCAAAACAAATATTGTAATGGTTTTGGAAATACCACAGTATCGAATCTTTTAATTCTCTCTTGTGCTTTACTTTAAAAGAAAAACTCCGCTGCCTTACGGGCATATAAAAATCACGGAAAAGACTATGGGAAGTAAATCCAGACAGAAAAAAAAAGCCGAGTGGATCACTGAAGGCGGTTAGCTGTCAACACTGACAATTTTCCGACATCTCCTGCAGCCAAGCCGTCCCCAAATGTAATGCCCCGTATTTCTTATTGGCATGACCGGTGGCGCATGTTGTCTGGCCGGCGTACGGCCTCTATATACCATCGCTAATGTAGAAGGAAAACCACCTGTTGCCTTGTATGAGGATTGTTCAAAAATTTACAAGCCTCAACCAATAGGATTCAGAGAAACAAGATATTTTTTCACTATTTTTCAATATAAAACCCATTGATATTAATGCTCGTCCACCGCCCCTGGGATCTCAATATTGTTTCGAAAATGGCAACAATTCAATTGGGATTTGAGTTTAAGAAACAGGAAGAAATCAGGTAGAGCTAAATACGTTGGGTAAGTGGGTTGGATAGCAATTCAAACCAAAGTTGGATGGTTCAGCTACTGCATCTTGAATAGTGTGAACGGGTAAGTTATCCTGATGCAAGTTCATTCCTGACCCCAGCTTCTCTCTGATTTGATTGTTTCCTTCAGTTGTCTTAATTCTGATCTATAATACAGTCAATATAGTAGTTTTCCCATTTCCAAGTAGTTTATTATGAGTATGCTTTACGATTCCCCACAAAACAGAAGTCATCACCATGTTATCAGACGCTGCCTGTTTGGCGTGGAGAACAAGAGTGCTTGCAACCGTTTGCTTAATCTTTGCTTCAGGTTTGAAATACTGAACGCAGGTTTCTTCTAGATTTACTAATCTGCCGTGGAAATGATCAGGGTCAGACTAGAAAGAAGTCCGACGTGTCCTGGGAATACCAACTCTTTTATGCTCTGGTTTCAGCATTCTTGGGACCCTTCTAGCAGAGAGCTTGCTCATGCCCCGGATCTAATTTTTAAAAAAGTATGGACTGAACCAGAACTAATTCCTATGCAGTTAGCTATCTGTTGGACAGTAAGAAGTCTGTTATCCAAAATCATACGCTGAACGGAATCAACTTTTTAATCAGTGGTTGAGGATTTGGGAAGACGTAAACGAGAGTCAAATTCTCTGCCGTCCTTGAATTCTGCAACCTATTTCTTCGCATTTGTTTAGGAAGGGGAATCATCATGGATTTCCTTGTGAGTCATATATTTCTTTTGCAGATACTGTATGACTGCTTTTGTACATTTTTAGATTAATCGAAAACCTCCCTTCTCTGTATGGGCCCCACCTGCACAAAAAATAAAGACAGGAATCTGAATTAATTTTTCTAGTTTGATAAGATATCGTAGTATGTTGCTACAACAAAATGTTCAGATAGGGCACACATTTCTGGGTGACCCTTAGAACATTTCGAACGGTCCACGTAGATATTTATCTTCTGGGAGGAGGGACGGTGAAGCATTAACATCCCCGGCGCTTGAGGAACCGGAAAGCCATTGCACCTTTTTTCCTTGTATGCCACTGTGAACCAGAATTTTGAGATGGAGTAGAGTGGTGACTACAACGGCACTAAATGCAGCAACTGAATAAATGCAGGATGAATGATGCTTTCCTACACGTCCTGAAAAAATAATTCCCAGACCAATCGAGCAGTTTTACTCTTTGCATGATTTTCTGTTGTCGGGATCTTTTGAATCATACTGGTACACAGATTATTTTCTTAAAGTTTAAGTTAAAACAATATTTAGCCGTTTAATATTTCATTGATAGATTTCAGCTCACCAGTTTTGTACAAATCTTTACCATAATATTACCTCTATTTTGCTTAACTGTTGTCAGCAAAGATATTTCCTTGCACAATTCACCATGAAACAGCAAAATCTGATCCTTACAGCTAAGGGAGATTGAAACTTTATCTTTTATATTTTTACAGATTTTCGTCCAAATATTATTGTAACCGAGATCGGGTTATTGAATGTGTAATAACCAAAACGGAGGTTGGAAAGGCAATGGTAATCTTTATAACATCAATAAAATACAATACTCGCCAGCGGCGTGAAATAGGTAAACCACTGCTTGTGGTGGACTACTTTAAAGGCATATTACCCCCACTTACAATAGTGTCCAACGTATTTATGAGGATTAGGACATACACATTAGCGTTCATAAGTACGGTATATATCAAACTTTTATTTTCATTGCCAACTGCAAAGTTAATGGACAATGTTAGTGTTTCGAATTAAGTAGCGATTCTCGGTCATTTAAATCAATCTTGTACCGCCAACATTTAATCTTGTAATCGAAATAATTACCGTACATATCCTTTTTTCTTACTTCATTAACAAAATATTGGGTCTTTGTTCACTAAATTCATGTCCTCAGGTCATTTTCCGTGATCAATATGGTAACATATGTACAACACAGAATCCCCTCAAATCCGAAATTGTTTTATTGCTGCCTTATATGTGTATTACCAGACTTCATTTTTCAGTCGTAATAGTTTCCAAATGCGTCTACGCGGCCTTGTGGGCGATAAATCATTTTCAATCCTACAACTCCTTTCACACAGACAAATCTTTTCAAGCCTTTCGATACTACATCGCTATTTATGAAAGCTTTAGGAAAAGCTACATACTCTACTTCCATCAGTTCTAAACATTCAGGCTAAGATCAACCATTCCACGTATAATGTAGCAAAACATTCTTATTTCCTTCCATTAGAGAGATGTAAGTTCCACTACAAGGGCTTCTTAACCATGAGACCTTTCTTCTTAGAACTGGCTCCGAAAATGATCACTAAAATCTTAACTGTTCAAGTCTCTTACTTTCCTCACATAATAACATATACACTGTCCCTTTTCACTTACTCTGTAGTAATATCGCTTGAGCTGCGGTTGGACGTTTTACAGGGTAAGGATTATTGAAAGAAAACATTTTTCAGAGTTCTCTTAAGCATATGTAATTTTTCCTTAATATTTCTCGGAGTTCATTTTTTCGAGACGTGGATCTGTGTGTGCGGCGCGTAGTGAATTAATGAGAATAAAATAGATGTGGGACAATGGCGAAAGTACCAATTACTCGGTGAAAAGACGTTTACAAGCTCAGTCATATTTGATCAAATGAGAAAAATTTCCGACCATTAGACTACGTCGAAAGCCCTCTGCCTTTATCTCTCCTTATATATATATATATATATATATATATATATATATATATATATGTTTAGGATGAAGAAAGAGGAGAATCCCCTCTGTCGTATATATATATATATATATATATAATATATATATATATATGAAGAGAGTGAGAATGATAAAGACACACACACACATACACACACACACAAACACACACACATATATATATATATATATATATATATATATATATATATATATATATATATATATATTACTATTATTATTATTATTATTAATATAAAATATTAAAATTGAGCCACAAAAAGAACTCAATGCATTTATTATAGAGTATAAAATAAATTACATAAAATGAAAATCAATTGTACCCCATTTTTATATGGCCATTTCGCTCCCTGGGATAAATTCCGCGGAGTTGTTAATACTAAAACGTTTGATAAAAAAAAACATATCGTAACGCTTATTTTCTGTTTATTTTTAATTAAAATTAAATAGAGATATCCTTTTTAATTTTTAATATAAAAAAAAATAAAAATAAAAAAATAAAAAATTACGATTAAAATGGAGTACAGCTGAGTTTCATTTTTATGCAAAATTTTTATTAGGTTGGTGCAAAAATAATGTCGTTTTTCTGACGTTAAGTTGAACGTCAAAAAACGACATTATTTTTGCGCCAACCTAATATAAACTTTATGGGGCGGGTTCCTTACAGCAATACAATGGAAAATGTTCATACAAACATATGTCCAAAAAGCCAACAACACAGCAAGAAATGTTTAATATATCCTCCGTTTGTTTCTACACACGTATACACCAATCAGAACATTGACTAGTGGATCCTTTCAAATACACCGAATGTGCACGTAATCTACAGAAATGCCTTATTTTAAAAGATAGAATAACGGTAGGTAAATGATATGAAAAAAAAGAAATATGAAAGACAATTGAAAATAAAATTTATTGAGCATTAAACATTGCAAATTAATATTTAAGTTTGGATATAAAGACGTCTACGGTATTTGAATTTATATTAAATATGAATTTTCATGCCGAAATAATTTCAGTCTTAGATTCAAACATTTAGTTTAAGGTTGGTGATAACTTAAATATTAAAATCTACAACAAATATTTTTTTGTTGTTTCCTATTCAAGCCAAACATTTGCATGATTTGTGTAAACGACTTTTCGTTTTCATACATCTCTCATTTTAGTGTTGCTGGTTTTTTTTTTTTTTTTCCATTTAGTTTCACATTTCATTTGTTTTCTCTTCCTTAAAACTGTATCGATCTCTCTACTCGCCTAAAGCTGCTTAGAGAAAAAAAAATATAAAAGAAAAAAGATGTAACCTACGTTTGAAAACAAACATATGATCCCCAACTCGGGGAAATAGCAGACAGGATATCGACTCAAATGAACAGATTATTCTCCATCCTGCGATAATGCAATTAACTTCCTTTCCGTGACCCTTGCTGTGAGTTGGCCTGTGACAATGGCTACAGAACAAAAATGACCTTTACTCCTTGAAAACCGGAGCTTTTAGGTTTGAATGAGAAAAAGCGACACACCAAAAACTAACTCAGGTTTTGAGGATACAATATCTTCAAGCAGTTTTCTTTGTAATTTAACTGTTTATAATAACGAGTTGTTATTTATTTAGCAGTTAGAGAAGCAGTATTTAACTAACAATAACATAATGATTCTTCTATTTACTTTTAATTTTGCTTAGCTGTAAAAAGAATTTATTAACTGAGTTTCAGGAGTATTTCAACAATCATGATTGCAGTGAATAACTTACAAAACATTAGGAAACTCACCGCAGACAGATTCGTCAGTTTACCGAGATTTCTCTTCAGTAAAAGATTATTAACAGTAACCTTTACCAAGATTAGATGATCTATTATATACTAATATTCTCTCTATGTGTCATTTCTTGCCTCTCTTTGTCATTTCTATAAATACTTTCATGATGAACTCGGATGTCCTCTTCGCTAGAGTAGGTAGACATTTTGAATTTAAGCGCAGTGCTAAACTGGCGTCGAGATTTCATCAAATTATGGTTTAGCTCCCTTGACGTAACCGAGATTCTCGCACTTCTCGCTTGTTGAAATACTTCCGCTCCATTCTTTTAAGCCAACTTTAATCGTCAAAGATCTAAATGCAATATGAATCACTATTGCTAATGGTGGTAAATGACGTCTTCTTAATTTTGAAGACTCCAATACTAAACTTCTCTCTATTAAGGATCTGAGAGACCACTTTCTGCATTCCATCTGTATGGCTGATGCTAACCTCCAGGAGAGTGACTTATTTCGCCTTCTCAATGTAACATTCCAAGGTGACGGAAAGTGGAAATAATTTATTAAAACCATTGCTAGGTGGGCTGCTAAGAAAATTGGCTCAATGTGTCTTACTGGACAAATTTTCTCTTCAAAATGTATCTTACATATTTAGAACTCTTTCACTTACGCATGCTTAGAATATCTTTGTCACATATGGTCTGGTCCCCCTGCTATTTACCTTGAGCTTGATAAGATCTAACGAAGAATCAGCAATATTATTGGTCCTGAGCTGTCAGTTTGGCTTCAGTCACTTTCCCACTGCCTTACGATTGCTTTTCTGTGTCTTTTCTATAAATACTTCCATGGTAATCGTTCGGATGAACTTTTGACTATGGTATCTAGACTGTTAGAATATAATCGAGGTACTAGACTGGTGACGGGGCCTCATCAATATAGAGTTGAGTTGGCTAGATAGAGCCATATGTTCTATCCTATATTTCTTGCACTTGTAAAACTCCCTTCTGTCTCCATTTTTTCCAGCTGACTTTAATTTGCAAAAGTTTAAATGCAATATCAATCACTATATACTGTTCTCCTGATTACTATTTTCACTTCTCGCTCATTATTGATGTTTCTGTTCCTAATTCTTCCACACCCTGTGATCTCTTGTGATACTGGTTACAAAATATCAGATAGATCAGATTTGAGATGATATATTCACTGTTTTCTAGGGTTGCTTTATAAATGTTCTGCCAGTGATACATCATCCGCTTCTGTGCCCCTGTGACTTCAGTATTTAATCGATTATACCTTTTCGCACCATCCTATCTTAGCAATATTTGTTTCTTGACAATCCTTCTAGCACACTGTTTTGCCATCCTTTTACAAAAGACCGTGCATTACTTAACCTTTGCCTCTCCCTTTTGCATTCGATATGTCTACTGTCATATTTCTCAAGCCTTCTCTCCTCACTATGTATAAATCATTTATCACTTTGAATTTGAGTATAAGTGTCCTATTTTCTAATGGTCTTAACTCAGATGTGTCCTCGTAGTCTGCTAGGATAGCCAAATCTGCATATTTATTTAACCAGTACATTTTTGTTCATACGGGGTTTAATTAAGCTTTTTTTCCTTCTCATGGACTGGTTAATAACCAGAGCTGGAGAGCCCAACCTGTAATCCAATGTAACCCATTACCGTGGGGAAGGAAACATAAATTTATGTTGAGGAAAATAAATCTCCGTACGTCCAAGATTAAAGAAAAATATATAGAGTTTTGAATTTAAAGAGAAGTTGATGAAATGTAATCATTTTTAATGAATAATAAATCTTTGCAAAAGTAAATTATTGATTCTAAAACACAAATGAGCATTATTATTGTAATGCCATTTATAGAAGGAAAATGGCGATTTTTCTTATATTTTGGGCAACAGGCCTAATATTTCATAACAACCTCTCTTATAAAGTTAACCCTTCAGTGTTTGTCTTCAAATAAAATTTGTTGGTTCAAAATAACTGCTAAAACGAAACCTCGAACGGCTTCTTATAAATGACATATTTTCCGTTTTCCCAGATCTGGCAAAGGTGAATTTTTATTTACAAACAAAAAACGTGTTTTTCTCTATCATTGTCTTTGGTTGGGGCGCACTGGCTTTACCTCGTACGAATTTCTCGGTGACTTGTATTTGCACTGACTGCAAAACGGCTATAAACTTCGAATCATAACCAATTTATCATCCATTTAACGCCAAATCCAATAACGTATATTCACTTATGTAATTAAAGTTAAACCAGTTCAGCGATCAATAAGAAACATTTATCTGTAAATAGAGGAAAAACACGTGAGTATAGGAGCGGATTTGTCGAGTGAGGAGCGGAAGCTTATTAATAAGTGCAGGACAGGTAAGCAACTAAACCATGCGTTAGTATTTTTTTTTTTTCTTCATATGAACAAGGAAAAAAATACTGAGGTACAGTCAACTTCCACAAACAAACAGAATAAATATGACAAACTCATGCAATTGAATAATTCTAATAAAGTAGTCTCAACATACCTCAAGCCAACCTTCTTCCTCTCAATCTCATTCTCTCTCTTTCTCTTTTTCTCTCTCTCTCTCTCTCAACCCCTACATATATATTTCGGAAGTGATCGGGTGTCTAGCAACACTGATGGGCTGTGATACATCGAAACAGTCTGTCTGTGGATGACGATATATATATTTAATGAAACATATATATATATATATATATATATATATATATATATATATATATTATACAAGCAGTAGCCCTTCTTTTATACATATTTCATTAAAGACGGCAAACAAGGTACCGCCATTGAGCGTTTTATTTAAATTTTATTGTGTTTGACCAAGTGATTTCTTTTCTGAACACAGAGTGTGTAGAAAATGTATAATTTCGTGCGCTTTCGGCTCTACTTTTACACATTATCAAGGATGATTTTAATTAAGTATATTACCTGGATGTATGGGTTGTGTGTATGTATCGAACTTTTATTTTCCAAACACTGTCAGCACAATGTGGCCGTGTTCGCAGTTAATATTACTGAGTGTTGGCTTTCATTTTTTATTGTTAAGGCTTCCATTATTTTTAATCATTTTTTACACGTGGAACAGGTTATTATGCTTGTATATTCTACAAGTTTCGAAAAGGAGACTGGTAGGTTTGTGTGCGTGTTTAAATGACTTCTAATGGAGCTGTGGTCGGATAGGTATAACGTAAGTCATCTGGATGGGCATATAGTAGTGTGACCGATGTAATTATTCATGGGTTTGGTTTGATCAGGAAAACAGTTCCTTAAGAGGCAATTGAACCTCGTAAAGAATGTTCATCCTTTGTAGTTTTGATTTGCAGGTGTGCTTTTATACTTTATGGTAAGGTTACCTGTTTTAATTTTGCAGTTTATATCTTTAAGATATTTCTAAGTATATATATATATATATATATATATTCATATATATATATATATGGTGTATATATTTTATTATTAATGCTTCCATTGTTTTAGCCATTTTCTTATGTGATTTCTGTTATTTTTTTGGATTCCACACACACACACACACACACACACTCAAATGACACACACACACAGTTAATCCATATATTTATATATATATATATATATATATATATTAAACTTTAAACCTAGATAGAAAACCAGTTTTCATTTTAGCGGAAAACGGGTTTGGTAAGTTTGTTTGGCTCTGTTTTAACTAATTCTGCTATATTTGCCGTATTGCATTTTATTTAGTTAATTTGCTTCCATTGTTTTTTTTTTCTTTTTCTGGATTTGCATGCCAGATAAGTATTTTCGGCTGGCGTACATGTTCCCCCCAAGACACACATGATTTCCGGACTAACATATAATATATTTAATATATATATATATATATATATAAATATATATATCATATATGTGTACAAGAACGCACCAATTTTTCAAATTCAAAATCAAACTCAGCGTTTGGCTCTCTAGTTTTAAAAAGGTCTAACTCATTTCTAATAGCATTTTTAGATAATTTGCTTACATATATCGTTTTTTTCTTTACTTTGGACTTAAAACAAGAACAACATCTTTCCATACCTGAAGATGTTCTGTAGGAACTTTCTTTTTTTTTGACCTTTTTTTCTTTTGAACTGGTTTGCAATTCGAAATTTAAGACAACAAGGATTTTTTTCACGAATAAAAGGTTATTAATATATTTTATATATATTTATATATATATTTATATATATATATATATATATACAATTAAAACACACACACAACCATTGTATTTGTTTTGTATGAATAATTCATGAATATATATATATATATATATACACATATATATATATATATATATATATATATTGTTGATCATGGATTCTACCGTGACGACGGACTGAAGATTGTATCCGTCAATAGATGTGCTAATGACAATATTAGAAAGAAGCTTTTTCCAGTTATTTATCCAGTTACACCCCAGGACTTCAAAATATCTGTTGATTTAAATTTGAAATCCCTCCAATATTTAGATGTGGAATTGAACTTCTCTACAGTTGAGGTACGTCAATAATAATACAAAACATCCTCCAAATATTATCTGGTAGATCCCCAGAGGAGCTCAGTGCAGAGTCTCTCGAAATCCGTCGAATGGTTATATTTTCACACATAAAAAAGTGATTTAAGAAAATGCCTTACGAGAATAGGGCCGTGATGCCGATCTAAATTTCCAACCACAGGCTGGGTCTGTCGTTAGAAACAGTTGCAGAAACGTTATTTGGTTCAGCCACTCTTCCAATATCCAGTGGGAAAAAAAGATCAGCGGGATTTTTTTTCCATCTGCTTGATAAACTTTTCCAGAGAAACTCAATTTTGGCAAATGTTTTTGATCGAATCACCGTCAAGCTAAGCTACATCTTCCTGAGCAATTTACAAAATATTGTAAAAAGCCACAATTCGAAAATTCTGGAGGCTCATGATGGCAATAATGATAAAGATTTACCCTGTAATTGCAGGAACAAAATCATTTGTTCTTTAAAATTTGTTTGCTGTATGACGTGTATAATCTATTCGGCAGAAGTTAGTGGCGGTAGCAGCTACAAAAATGTGTACATTGGTTGCACAGAGCGCCCCTTTAAAACGAGGTTTTACAATCATACTACCTAAATAAACTGGAGAGGCACAAAAGGGATACAAAACGGATTGTGTCTGAAGCTACAAACAATGGACGGTAGAGTTCCATGTGTGAAGCGAAATATAATTAGAAAAGTCAACCCGGGAAGAATCCGTGGTTAAGGCTGCCGTCTATATCAGGAGCAGAAGTTGACACTTGCAACTTATCCAGAAAATCAAGTGTTGCTCAATGAAAGGATTGAAGGACTTACGTAACAAATACGAGCACGGATGAAAGTTTTACCCTAATTTTATTTTTGAGACCCTTCCCACTCCCACTAATACAATCCACCTCCTGGTGTTTTGATTCTCTCCATTTTAAATCCTACTCCTAAAATTACCATCCACTTTCTGGTGTACTATAAATTTATTGTGGAAGTCATTATCCTACATCTTTTCCAACCAGCCTAAGGAGATCTAGTGATCGAAACACGGGTAGTGTGGGTGTGTGAGATTTTTTCAAAGTTGGTTTAGATCCTTGGCATCTGAAGTTGTGACGGATCAATTTTTCTTCCTAATTAAGGTAAAGTGGTGATAAGTAATTTATTTTCAAATTTAAATAGTGTTAGTTGTATTAATATGTTAATATTAGAAGTGTATTGTGAACATTTTATGCCCCTTTATTATGTATGTATAGTAAAGATGAAATTATAGATTTATTAAGCAAGGCTTTCTAATTAGTGTAATCGATATCAAGCGTAAAAGACTTATAATAAAGAAACAAGAGTAATGCTCATTTGTCCCCTCACTACATTAATTTTTCCAGTATTGAATGTACAAATACCATGTTGATGTAATCTCCGCGAAACATGATAAGTAAATATTAAATAATATTTATTATAATGTATGTACACATTTCTTTCTTCTTGTCTTATATATATATATATATAATGGTTAGTATTAAACGAGGACAGAAATTCTTAGCTCTAATTGATAAACACTTCTCCACCAACTGTAAGCTTAGTAATATATTCAATGAGAACACCCTAAAACTGAGTTACAGCTGCTCTGAAATTCTTGAACGTATAATAAAAAAACACAATAATAAAATCCTGAACAAACCCCCATGCCTGAATAGTATTAATAAAAACCCTGCACTTAAATCAGACAATAAAAGGGAAACATTGTGTAATTGTAGAAACCTAGAAGACTGCCCATTAGAAAATAAATGCTGCATCAAATCTGTGGTATACCAATGTACTATATCATCCACTGAGAGTCCTAGCACTAATATGATATACATTGGGTCCACGAAGAATGATTTTAAAGATAGATGGAGGCAGCATAAGTGATCTTTCAATAATATAAATAAAAGAAATCAGACTTCCCTATCTAAATATTTTTGGCATCTGAAGGAAACAAACAGGACACCTAAGTTAAAATAGAAAATTATAAACAGGGCTAGTACATGTAAAACTTGGGATGACCAATGCCCTTTGTGCCTCCATGAGAAATTGCACATTATTAAGCTTCTAAATAATAATAATCTATTAAACAATAGACATGAGTTAACGGTTTTTTTTCGACATCATCAGATTTACGGTTTGAATAATTAGCTAAAAACAAGCATACAATATAATAACTTGATTAATCCATTGCCCAATCATCAGATTCATGGTTTGAATAATTAGCTAACAACAAACATACAATATAATAACTTCATAATCCATAGCCCAAATAAATAGTTTAAATACCCTACAAAAAAGGTAACCCTTTATGAAATCGTCAAAAAAACGGTACAGCAGTTTTTTTATATGCACAAATCCCTTTCATCATAAAAAAATAAAATAAAAAAAATAAATAAATCTCCATAGACACGCATACCAGACTAGGGTGAATACATCTTCCGTTTCAAATTTAGACACCCCCACCTTTCCCTGACTTGACATCTATGAAAGTAACTCTATACTGATACTTATTATTAACACCCAACACATGCCTACCCAATTTAAACAATTCGCCCTAGCTGTTACCATGGAACTTTTGATTTCAATTATTAAAACACGTAAATTTCAGAAATACGTTATTCCAAAAAAAATTTTCGCTTGAAGATGGAACAGAGCTTACTTTAACTCAATTTAATTCAAATATTTATATTGAAGTTTTCGGCTCTTGTTTTGAAACAGGAGACCTCTTATGTCGCGAGTTGGAATCATTTTTATAATTAAATAATATATATATATATATATATATATATATATATATATATATATATATATATATATATATATATATATATATATATATATATATATATATAAATTACCAAGAGGATAGTATATAGATAAAACTCAATGTCCAGGACAGAGTAAGAATTTCTTTAGGTCTGATGAATTGAATCGTGATTACGATTCCTATGTAATAAATTATAACCATGGAATCTTATTGTTTTTTCTTTTAGGCATTTCACCCCAAGGAAGACGTGGGTGCGACTCCCATACGTGAGTATGAACGTATTTGATATAAAAATAAGCAGACCTAATGCCTGTAATTTATTTAATGAGACATGCCTAATAGAGAATTTTTTGCCTAAATGCACACACACACACACACACACACACACACACATATATATATATATATATATATATTCAGTGCGATAGAATGGAAGAAAAATATAGAAAAAAATCTGTTGCCACATACTTAGAACATTCATTTATTTAGTCTTGAAAGATGACCTTATGTAATATTAGGAAACATTATTTTTAGATTTTTCATTTTTCTTTTAGACATATCGAAAACATTAACATGGAAGGTTCCTGTCTGATACACGGAAAAGTTGAACCATGCTCGTGTCATTAGCCACTAAGCAAAGGAATTCGGAGATAGCCAGCTTATTCAACTGGCCGGGTTCTTCGTATTCAACATCAGAAATGAACAGGTCTACTCTGACATTGTTATGTCATCATGGCTCACAGAAAGTAACTTTCTTAGCGTTGAATATGCGCTGGTTCGCTCGTGATATATAGTATATAATAAAGCATAATCCCATTAGGTAGATGAGAGCCATTTCTGCGGAAATCAAGTGGGCGAAATCCATGATCACAATTGTGGTGAACAAGGACACCTAATGGGGCTAGGAAATTTATATTCCGACAACACTAGGGAAAACGGTGTAATCTGATGGATTCGCCTGCTGAAAACAATGACAAGCAATGCTAGGGGCTTGGCATTATATTTTTCACCTACGCCAGTTGAGCAGGTGGAATGACAGGTGTATCTGTGCCGACACAGAGAGCTACACATGGTTATGCATACAAACTTCAAATCATCGATTATTCTACTGGGGGTTGGAGAACATAAGCAGCCCGATAATGCCGACTCAAATAACGCAGCATTAAAACAGTGATGCCGTCTATATCAAGGTAATTATTCAATTCCTCGAGGGAGAGAATATCCGCATTAAAATATACTTAAACAAACTTACACGTGCTTCGGGACGCTAGCTCTGAGGATTTGAATCCTCTGGAATTCAAACAAGCGTGGAACATTGCAAAGACTGAAATTATACTGCTGTCTGCAAAGTAAGGATGCCAATAGAAATGATATGGCCAACGTCAAATAAGATACTTTTTTATCATTACACCCAGGCAAAGCGATAATAATACTAAAAGAACGAGAAGACATTCTGTTGTAATATAGGCAAGGTTACTGAATAGAAAAATCAAAGGGAAGTGGGTAAGGAACAATAATACTTACGACAAGAACAACACATATAAGATTCGCCAGCGGCGCGTAGAACTAGTAAACAGCTAGAAGTGAGTCAAATGAATTCCACCAGGAATTTCAAACTGCAGGATATCTATCAACGCCCCTCGCGATCAGATGTGGCCCAATGCCGAATTATTCTGGGTTATCCGAGCCCGTAGGCTCGGCAAAACTTCCATCAATACCCCGTAAAAACGGGGTCGACCCTCTTCCCTTCGTTTGGGGTCCTTGCCCG
The DNA here is from genome assembly GCA_903632075.3 of Acanthosepion pharaonis. Classification (NCBI taxonomy): domain Eukaryota; kingdom Metazoa; phylum Mollusca; class Cephalopoda; order Sepiida; family Sepiidae; genus Acanthosepion; species Acanthosepion pharaonis. The sequence continues at coordinate 1,313,543 of CAHIKZ030005098.1, read as the reverse complement.
GAGGAAGCGAGTTTGACCAGAACAGCCAGAGATGAATCTCCAACTGCATATCAATATAAAGTATTTACTACTGTATTTATGTTAATGGGGATATACTTATTATTGTCCGTAGGTATGCTACAACACATTCGTGCGGGAAAAGGACAAAAAAAGTACAAGATTCAGTGAGACAGAAGATGACACCTGACATAGAAATTAAATTTTTAAACATTATAGGAACAAAGAAGATATTAGAGAGCTCCAAAATTTCTAGGAAAGTAATTATTAAATTAAAACTTGCGATTACATCTAGCTACTCCAATAGAAATATTATTACATGTATCCAGTCTAGACGTCAGCTTAAATGTCTGCAGTCAAGCTACCAAGGAGCTGCTCGGCCCGGAAGCTAGGATCAAAATGTAGTACGCTGCCTTTGTGAGCTTCCGATTCGGCGTCTGTCGAACTCTCTGCATTAGCAGAGAGGAACCCGGACGAGGTTTTGCCGAAGGGCAAGGTTTCGTTCGGGGAGGTAGACAGGCCCTGAATCCGTCAAGGCGGGTTCAAAAAGGCTCTATTTTTGGCCGAGCCTACGGGCTCGGGGATACCCACATTAAACCGGCCTTGTGCCACATTCTATCCTCGTGGGTGGATTGATAAATACTAAGCTACCAAGGAGCTGCTCGGCCCGGAAGCTAGGATCAAAGTGTAGTACGCTGCCTTTGTGAGCTTCCGATTCGGCGTCTGTCAAACTCTCTGCATTACCAGAGAGGAACCCGGACGAGGTTTTGCCAAAGAGCAAGGTTTCGTTCGGGGAGGTAGACATGGCTTGAATCCGTCAGGGCGGGTTCAAAAAGGCTATATTTTTGGCCGAGCCTACGGGCTCGGAGATACCCACTTTAAACCGGCCTTGTGCCACATTCTATCCTCGTGGGTGGATTGGTAAATACTAAGCTACCAAGGAGCTGCTCGGCCCGGAAGCTAGGATCAAAGTGTAGTACGCTGCCTTCGTGAGCTTCCGAGTCGGCGTCTGTCGAACTCTCTGCATTAGCAGAGAGGAACCCGGACGAAGATTTGCCGAAGGGCAAGGTTTCGTTCGGGAAGGTAGTCAGGGCCTGAACACGTCAAGGCGGGTTCAAAAAGGCTATATTTTTGGCCGAGCCTACGGGCTCGGGGATACCCACATTAAACCGGCATTGTGCCACATTCTATCCTCGTGGGTGGATTGATAAATACTAAGCTACCAAGGAGCAGATCTCATTAGAACAACTCCCATGAAAATATGTATAAAATCCACAGAGGGAAGCCTGGTGACGACGGGGAATTGGCCCAAGTCTAGATGCCCTTTCAGAAGCGATAATATTATAAGCACGTCAATAGAGTTTGTGGAGAAGTTCAAGATGTATAACCGGAATACCAGATCAGATATGACATCAATATTTAATGCACCGAAGAATGGTAAATTTATAAATGTATAAGATGGTGTCTGAGAAAAAAATGATGTTTCCCAGGACGCAGTGAACCCACATTTTTAACAGCAGAATTAGCAATAGTTCCACTTCATGTCATTAGAAAACTGGAAACCAAGAAGGCGTAATGTGTTGCTATTTAGGAGGTAAGCATCAGCCTTGAAGATAGAAGGCAAAAATGGTTGACTATGCTGATGAAAGAGTAGCGATTTCGGTCTTGAAACTTTCAAATTTATCAGCCATTTTAGATGTACAACTACAGCTGATTGCAGGTAATATTCGAGAGCAGCTGCTAGATTCATACTGTCGGACATATCGGGCTTTCTATAAAGACAGGAGTAAATATTTTTTGTCATCAGGATAAATATCTATGGGAGAACTGATGACATCGTCCGGAACGTCATTGATGAAGATACGCAGCAATGTCGGACTTCTAATCACATTGCTTGGGGGTTATTACAATGTATTATGAAAGTATAAAAAGAAGATATATATGAAAAGAACTTGAATTTATATATTGTATACATTATATATACTGTTACGAATTCACAATATACAATGTTATAAACACCACTTTAAAGAAAAACGAACAAAAAAAAAACAAAGAAGAAAGGGTGTGTTTCACTGAGATAGGATCACACAAACAGGTACTGACGAACAACAAATACATGATTTACATTTGTAAATCAATTTGATATAATAAAATACAAAACATAAAATATGGGAAAATTATGAACGGACAACATTGCAATTAACAAAATAACACTTAACTGATATTAGATGCCACGTCAAAAGTTTTTTTGATTCAGGAATTTGGAGATTGAAAGTTCAGAAAAACAGGTAGACAAAGTTGGTGTAGAATCTTCACAAAAGTTGGTTGACTATTTCTTTCGCAATATGAAATATAGGATTCCGGGATAATATTTATGTTCCGTTTCCACTTGCATCCGAGATGATAGTATGATGATTTCTTTGTATCTATTTGCGTCCAATCTTCCTTTATTCTTTATCAGTTAAATATTCAAATAGTTCCAAGTTCTCCGGGACGAAATTTCCTTATTCCTTACACAAAAATTAATAGACTGTGTTTGTGGGTGCATTTCACATTCGTTACGATTGCAAGATGAGAGTCTATTTTCTTTCAAGAATTGGTGTCGTTTGAGCTCATCGGGAAATTAGAATTACAACACCAAAATTCCAGTTGGTGAGGTATGTCACGTGGGTTTAGTTGACAGGTTCTTACTCCCGCGTTGCAACGCATATCAACACGTCTCCTCAGGCGATTGTAAATTACTGGCGCGAGTGAACGTTGGATTTGTTCACATCTTGCCAGCAAATATATATATATATATGTAGCAAAGGAGTCAAATTCAATATGGAGTGTAAGGGACGCAACTCTTTTCGTAGGAAAATGTCTGACACGACGCCACGCAAAGCAATGTATACCGAACACGGGTGTAATGGCTTCTGCCAATTTCTCCAAGCTGACCTGATTTTATGGAGCCCAGACACACCTCGTTAGCATATAACGCGACCTTGCGAGACTGCACGAGACCGTGAATATTAAAATGTCACGGACGCCATCTTGGACCCTTTCTTCCTTTTCCCAACCCACATGCCAGACAGACGCGAGGGCGTTTGGGAGCTAAGCCATTTCTATTTTCCACACACTCCCTCCTGATCTCATGATCACAGAGTTGGCAGGGAGGCGACGATCGCTTTCGCCGGGTGCTTCTGCGAAGAGGGACGCTGCGAGCCTCATCGTCGCTTGTGCTACCGTCCGCGGTCCGAGGGTCGAAAAACACCGCGTCCCTCGGGAGGCTACTGATATCTGAGACTGCCTGACGGAGCTGGCGTGAACCAGAGCGATGCCTCACTGGTCTCAGATTGCGATTCGCTCTCGTCGTCCAGCGGTGGTTGCAACTGCGTCGCCGGCCGCAGGTCCTTAACGTGACATGGCACACCGTCGACCCGCACCGCCTGCGAGCTGATCACCTCAGTGACGCGTCCGTTTCCGTATTTCGTCGTACACTTGCTGCGTGGGTCCTTAATCCAGACGACATCTCCTTTCTTCAGCTTCTCTCCGGTTACTTTCAGTTCGGGCAGCAGGTTGGTCTCTATGCCCTTCACTCTGACGTGGTACCTATGCAATGTGTCAGCTGGCGCCGTAGAGGGTGAGACATCATCCCACGGGGTCACGTTGAACAAGTATACCGCCTCAGACACCGCGCAGCCCGTCCTGGCTGCGATAGTCTTGACGGTCCTGTGGTTCCGCTCGATGATCCCATTTCCACTCGGTACGTGGGTCCACACCCCAGCCATCCGCAAACTTCCCGAACTGCTCACTGGTGAATGCGGTGCCATTGTCGGTTAATATCTCCGTATGGGGGCCACGTTCAAGGAATATACTGTTTAACTGACGGATGATGGTGGCTGCATCTTGCCGACGCAGCAGCCGCCATATCGCAAACCTAGATGGACCGCAATCAACGAGCGTCAGGAAATCCTCGCCGTTGTGGTGAGTAACGTCTATTGCCAGCCGGCTCCAGTGGCTCCTCACGCTCAGCAGCCCTTTCTTCCAGCGAACGGGTGCTGGGTCTATAGACTGGCATGCCACGCAGCTTCTGACCACTCTCCTGACGTCTGTCTTTTGTACTCCTGGTTCAACCCACTTGGCGAAATACAGGGTCCGCTTGACTCGAGGGTTCCCGCTTTGTTAGTGGACTTCTTTGCTTCGATTAGATCGAACGGGACTCACGGACGCAGCGCAGGCGGGTTGCACAGGCTCAGTAGCTTTCTTAGTGGCGTCAAGCTACCTTTGGGGCAACATCGTTAAACAATCTGCCTTGTTTAGGCTAGATTTGACCAGGGACACCTCCATTGTCAGTGCGTACTTTTGCACCAGCTTCACGATCGTGTCGAGCCGTCGTCGGATAAGCATCTCGCTAGTGGCTTTAGTCCGCAACCTGGACCTCCCGGTAAGATTATCCGAGATCCACTTATAGACGCAAGCGGAATCCGTGAAAAGACGCAGGGTGGTCGACATCCAAAGGATCGCCAAGTTGATCCCCTTGATGACAGCATCGAGCTCCGCTAGGTTTATGTGCTGGGAGTACTTTTCTGGACGTAACCAGCAAGCATCTTCCACCACGGCTCCATCGTGAACTATCGATACACCGGTTGCAAGAGAGCTTGCGTCAACCCACACACCGAGGTCTTGGCTGTCGAGGCACCATCTGCCCCGCGCTGGATCTACCATGCGTACTCTAGCGAGGATCTCCCTCATCATGGTGTTGAGAGGGGTGTCGTGAACTTCGTCATCCCATCCAGTGGTGAGGTCAGATGCTCTACGCTTGATGAACGCCACCGCAACACGTAGCCAGCCACCTACAGGAAGGTGCCCAACTAACTTGCCGCACAAAGACAATATGCTTCGCCGCGTGACATCGGGGTGCATATCTGGGACTTCGTTTCCCCGTTTCCAATACAGAACGTCATCCTCTCCCCAGACCTGCAAACCACGCATCCTGTAGCCTCTCCGGTTCCTTGCTGAGGAGGCCAAAGTTGTAGAGATGCTCCTTCACGCGCGCCTTAGATATGACTCCCTCGTTCACGTACACGTCATCAATATATGCAGATTTTGCCCGCTGTATGCGCTCACCCTTCGTCAGAATGGCGTCAACAATCATCTGCATAATCGATGGCGCCACATAGAGTCCAAACCCCATGCGGGTCAGGCAATACCTTTGCCCCTTGATAAGCACAGTTTGATAGGGCCACAGTGATCGGTGCACACGCACTTGAAGGTATGCCTTGCGAAGATGCAGAACAGATACATTTGATCCCGTCTGTCGCAATTCCCTTAGCTTCTCGGTACACACGTCCGCGCAGGTTGTAAAAGGGTCCACGTGCTCGTTCAGTTCCCGATAGTCGAGCACCGGCCTCACCTTTTGTTTGTTGTGCTGGAAAACCGCCATTAGCGGGATCAGGCACTTCGGGGGCCCCAATTGCTTCTCTGGATAAGGAACCAACCATCCGTTATCAATCCAGGCTCACAACTCCTTGTATTCCGCACGAGCTCGCAAGGGGATTTTATACTCTGGCACACTGTTGTACAGCTTCTCTGGCGGTTGATTGTCCGACCATTTCCAGGATACCGTCCAGGACTTTGTGCGCTGGTCGAAGTCAGCACGAAAGTCAGGCCGTTCCAGCTCCATTGCTGCATCTAGAGCAAGATCAGTTTCAGTGAAACGCGCCCGACCCTCTTCGTCAACATGGACGCCACCCAATTTTTTGATGACGTCCATTCCCAAAAGCAGATCATAGCCGAGAATCTCTCCGTCCACGAGCAGGACTTGTACGGCTTCTGCAGGTCCATCGCCGATGCTTGCGCGGATGACGTTCACTCCACAAGAGGTTAGCGAGCCCCCGCCAACAGTCAGAACTGGAATCTTTTTTCTCGTCCCACGTGTCACAACATGCCTTGCGCACAAGGGTCTGGGTGCACCCGGTGTCTACAAGCGCGAAGCACTCACGCCCGTTAATCCGCACGCTCACTGCGGGTAGCGCCTTGTTCAGCGGCGATCTGGGGAGAAGGCTGGCGCTGTAGCTTATTCCCCTTGCTCGTTTTCCGGACAGCTTCTTGCTACGTGGCCCAGCTTGTCGCACCGGTAGCAACGCATACGTCTCCGTGTTCCTCGGTTATGCGTATTCTTCGCACCGCTTCGGCAGTCTTTGGAGAAGTGGTTCAGACCGCCACATTTATAGCACCTTGTGTCTTCAGTTGGCGGTGCGGGTGCTTCCGCAGCTGCTGAGACCGGCTCCGTGTCGTCCTTCAGAATATTCCGGGCTCTGGCCAGTAACTCGTCTAGCCCCAGCTCATTGAGCCCTGACGATGCTCGTAGCAGTCGACTGACGTTGTCTGGGAGTCATGCCAGAAATTTGAAAAGGATTTGGTCACTTGCTCCACCGAACGTTGCGGCCAGCTTCCTCAATTCGGCCAGAAAGACATCTACCGTTTCATCTAGCCCAAGCCGCCGTTCGGTGAACTGCCTCCAGGCGACAAAGGGGTCCGCACCGAATGCCGCGTATAGAGCCTGTTTAATTTCTTCCAAGTCTGCGTCATCCCCGAGCTGCTGATATACAGCGTAAGCTCCTTTGGTGAGCCTCAGAGGGATGACCAGCGTGGGATCCTTGACTTTACACAGCCGATAGACCCGCTCAGCCTTTTCCCACCACTCGACCACAGACGGGCCAGCGTGAGAGCCGTCGAACTCTGGTATCAACTTCAAGTCGAATCTGTCCATGTTGTAATAATGGCCGAAATAGCTTGTAGCAAAGGAGTCAAATTCATTATGGAGTGTAAGGGACGCAACTCTTTCCGTAGGAAGATGTCTGACACGACGTAACGCAAAGCAATATATACCGAACACGGGTGTAATGGCTTCTGCCAATTTCTCCAAGCGACCTGCTTTTATGGAGTTAAGACACACCTCATTAGCATGCGTATAACGTGACATTGCGAGACTGCACGAGAGCGTGAATATTAAAAAGTCACGGACGCCAACTTGGACACTTTCTTTCTTTTCTCAACCCACAGGCCAGACGGACGCAAGGGCGTTTAGGAGGTTAAGGCATTTCTTTTTTCCCCACATATATATCTATCTGTGTGATCTTACTTCTCTCTCTCTCTGTATATATATATATATATATATATATATATAGTGATCTCTCGCTAATTCGCGTTTCTACTATCGCGCATTCACGGCTTAAAATATATATATGGAAATATATATCGAGGAATTACTTGAAAATTCTAGAAAAATCTTAATATGTGAATACTTAAAATTTTCCATTAAATCCATTAAAATATAAATAATAAATATTATCTCCTAGTCTAGGAACAAGAAAACAAGCTTAAAATAAAAAAAAACGAAAAAAAAAACAAAAATAAAACATATACAGAGTTATTTGAAATTGTAATACACATGAAAAAAAAAAAGACCCATCTAGAATGCGCTGTGCATACAGTACCCGCGTATCCTGTTGTTGATAAAACGTAAAGCGTACCATCTCGGTGACGAAATGCGTTGTAAGACGGGCTGTGATTGGTGCAATGTAGAGAGACGAGGAACCACAGATTTCTATTTTGTAATCTGGCCTGTGATTGGTGCTTTAACCGATGCTACGACACGCAGCATCTTCCCTTGTCTCTCTTTTGCGGACATTTCTCTTCAAGCTTTCTCGTCGAGCAGTTTACTGTACTACTTTACGCTGTGCTGGGCTGTGTGTGTGTGTGTGTGTGTGTGTGTGTGTGTGTGTGTGTGTGTGTGTGTGTGTGTGTGTGTTTCTTTGCGTTTGGTTTTGTTTCTTTGTTTTTTGTTTTCATCCCATGCAACGGTCCCAAGCGTGCTCTTTCTTCCAAGGCTGGAATTGAGACTAAACGCAAACGAAGTATGATGACGATCACTGAGAAGTTGAAACTTCTGGACATGTTGAAGGAAGGAAGAACGTTCGCTGACGCACCTCGCCATTTTTAGCGTGAACGAATCCACCGTTCGCTACATCAAGAAGGACGAAGCTAACATTAGGAAGACGGCTGCCATCAACATTGAAGTGGCTCGTAATAACTATCATCCGTATGGAAGCTGCTTTGGCCGTATCTAAAGACGGCTGCCGAAAGAACATAGCCTTGAATACGAACATTATCGAAACAAAGGCTAGAAGCTTGTACAAGACTTTCGCTTCTAAGGAACATGAGGACGACAGTGGCAACAGCGAAGAATAGGAATAAGACGAAGACGACGTAAAAGATCTGCAACCACAAACGTCCTTTTCTTGCTAGTATATATGTATATACGATTGCATATGGATTGTGTATATATATATATATATATATATATATATATATATATATATATATATATATATATATATAGAGAGAGAGAGAGAGAGAGAGAGATGTAAGTATTTGAGAGTTCGTATTTGTAATATGTGTGAATATATGTAAAATATAGCAATATAAATACATATGCATGTGGGATGTTTATGGGTATACATCTGTTTTTTATATACTTATATATATATATATATATATATATATATAAAGTATTCTAATGGAACGACATAAAGTTATTTTATTTAAGTTTTAATCTTACTTTTATTAATGTTTAATCTTCCTTTCTCTTTTAATATTCTTTAATTAGAATTGTGAGATTAAAATTTTTTATCATCTGCAGGAAATTTCATTTTAAATTGATAACTTAATTTAAATTTCAATATATCACTCTTTAATTATCGATATTGATAGTAAAATATTAAAATTAGAAATATTTTTTTTGATATTTAAACACTTATCACCCAACGTTAAACATTAACTCTGAAGTTATGGAAAAATTTAAATAGATATAAATATAAATATGTGTAATTATTTGTAAATATATGTGTAATTATTTATGTATGAATATGTATAGGTACCTGTGTATATCAATATATGTGTGTGTGCCTATGTGTGTAATTGACTATGTAAATGAACGCATGTATATGTAGGATTTGCACAAGGGTATATGTGGTATATATATATATATATATATATATATATATATAAGAAAAAAACAAAATCTTTAATATTACCTTCAAATATTACTCCATCTTAATTTGAAACTTTAAGTAAGAAAGATTACCCATCTAAAAATAGTTACTAATTATATTCATAGATTAGATTCAAACTGATAAAGACGTTACCTTAACTGTATTTTACATTATTAAAAGATTTCTATTGGTTAACTGTTATATTTTTAAAAAAAATAATGTGTTCTCTATGAATGTTTTAATAAATACAGTATTTAACTTATATTAAATCCCTAAATTATTTGTAATAGAGTTAAATATTTAAATTGCTAGCAAGAAACTATTAATTTCTTCTTAGATTTTTTTAGACATTTAAATTACTATCAAAAATTAAAATCTATTTTTTTACATAAATTGTTAATACTATACCACCCTTCTCCTTCCTACGTGAAACCTACTTACAGCCACTTTCTCTTTACTTCCCCCTTCTTTTTTTCTTTTTCTTTTTTCTTTTTCACTCTTCTTCCCTCCCTTTCCAATATATCGCTTCCGTTAAGTTAATCATTTAAATAGTTTAAGCCCTGGCCTCTCCTCCCCCAATACTAATTATATGATTGAAAGTAATATTAAATAAACCCTGTCTAAACTCGACGATGTCTCTCAAACCACTCCTCATTAACCCCTCTGTTAAATTACAAAAACTTACATTACACATCAAAAGTATGAATTTTCATCTCATTTCGTTTGATCTTTTGGAAGTGCTACTTGACGATCCGGCGTCCTTTAAAAGGGCTTTGGTGAAATAAATTATTATAATGGTATCTTAAAGTGGACTGTTTTTCTTTAAAATATTAGCTCTGGATTTACATTGAGTTCTCAGGATTTCATCCTCCTTAGGACTACCCATATATATATATATATATATATATATATATATATATATATATATATAAATTGTATGACAAAGCAGATATATATATATATATATATATATGAAGAAATATAGTCTTAAGGTGTGCTATATTTATGGAATGAAGTGCTCAATGTCAGAGATAAAACGTGATTGAGTCTACTATGAAACAGGCTGTCGACTCTAAGTGTTAACTTCTATGTTCACTTTATATATATATATATATATATATATATATATATATATATATATATATATATAATGTGGGACTTGCTTGGGTGGAATTGTATATTTAGCAATTTCATATTATCAAACACACTATCGTATATTATATACTTGTATATATATATATATATATATATATATATATATATATATACACAAGTATATAATTGGTGTATACGAAATGAATTCCAATAACCAACAATTACCATTCTTAAAAGAGCGCTCGATACAAAGTAGAGCAGATATAATTATATTTTATAAAAAAAAATTTATGATCTTCAACATCATCACTTGATACGACACCGAGGGTGTTGTAACAAAATGGCTATTTTTGTAGCGATTTTATAACATATTTATGCTATAAATTTTTTTTTATTAAAAATAATTATATATATATATATACATATACATATATATATATATAATTGCACTCCAAGCAAGCAGATTACAAGTCGTAGGATTCTGCTTTCCATTATCAACGACATTGCAAACTACGTCATCATTTCTCCAGTAGATATTTATGTTGATGACACAAGTATTCATTTCTGTCTTAGAAAAAAGTCCGAATTTTCCAACAAAGTAAAACTGGCTCTCGTAAATTACCCGCAATCACTTGTTGACAGATTTTGTAAATTTCACTTGGTTTGTAAATTCTAACGTGTTCAAACCTTCATCGGTACAATATATTTTTTTCGCAATAACTTACTTGGTAGGAAGGAATTTTATCAATCATACAATTCTGAAATCTTTCATCACATTGTAAATAAACAAAATATTAATGTCAACAGACTAAATAACATAAGTATTTAAATTAGAAAAAATTCATAGGGAATCTGATGGCTCTATAGTAACTTTAATGATGAATGTAGAGCTACATTGGAATTGGCCTGTTTTTTTATGTCCAGCGATTGTTTCCTTCATGAGTAAAATAGAAGGCGGAGGAATTTTCTGAGCTCGTAGTAGTGACACTTAAACTATATTCTCTTTATAGATTTGAAGATGACGTCCAGATTAATGCAGTTAATCTTGTTTAAATTTCTCGATATTACTGTTTTCCATGGTTGCAGGTCACATTCATAATGCGTTAATTGCATTCTGCAATGCGGACTGTTGATAAATCTTACAAAATCGTTTCAAAACTAGAAAAATAATGTGACAGAGCGCAGCTCCTCCAGATATTAAGTCAATAATTCTGTTGTAAATCATTGGAATTTATTATCTAAGAATGAAAACGAATACCTAGACAAAAAAAGGAACACAGTGAATTAGGAAAAAATGTTTCTAGCAATGTAAACGTCGATTCAGTAGAAAAAATTTAAAAAAATAATCGGATGAAAAATTGATGAAATTTTTTAAAAATTCTAATGCGTTAATCAAATATATATTCTTGTTTTATCTGTTTTGGATAAGAATTTAAGCCAAAATACAATATCATATATTTGAATTAGAAAGAAAAGACAAAAAACGTAAAATAAAAATGAAAAAGTTTTTATTATCAGCTGTTTAGTAAAGTTATATTAGTTTTGTTATATTAATTAAGATAGATATCACCAGCTGAAAAATTGATAATATATTTTTATATCTTCAAAATTATACTAGCAAAAGTTAGTTTTAGATAAAATTTTATTGCGAAAATACTGACTTGCCTGATAAAAACAGATTAGCAAACAATCGATTTCCTTTTAAAATTGTTTCATTGGCGAATGAAAAAAAAGTGAATTTTAATTTCCGTTTTATTTTTGTAAATAAAATTTATAATGATATTCGTGGACATATTAACCTGCATCAGTTTGTATCTGTAAATTGTGATTGAAAAACGCATTTTCCTCTGCAAATGTGATTGGATAAATAAAGTCACGCGAAGTCAATCATATACATTAGAAAATCGTACCTGATGGATTAAATAAACGAAAAAGATGGATGATATAAATACTAGAAAACTTGATGGCAGAAGGCTGTTCTGAGGAGCTGTTGAAATAGATATTAATCATACGTTCCCTTACAAACACTCACTCACACACACACACAGATACACATACACATACACATGCATGCATATATACTCAGGCTGAATGTAGCAATAAAGCGAGAAATTTATATTGCGATGTAAGTTTTATTCTTTAGCCCATACTCCCTACAATTATAAACTTTTATCTTCGATACGCTGCCAATAAATATAGGAAGATTCCATTTATTTTTTTTGTGTTTAATTTCAGAAAAGGGATAAACACGTTGTGAGCAAAATGAAGACTCACTTGGTGACACACAGATCACTTCTGAAATGTTCTCGCAACATTCTTGTGGAAAATATGTGCAAGGAGATGATGATCTTATCATCATACCCCTATAAAAACGGTTAAAATAATGAAAGCACTAATAATCAAAACAAGAAGCAATATCTAAATAATATCAATTATGATCACGGCCACAATGTACTGGCCCTATTCGGAAATAAAAAAAACATTTTCTTCATTATACACGAAAAGGTACATGTTCAGTAAAATAAAAAAATATAGATCCTTGATAATGCTTAATAGATGAGCAGAAATGTCTTAGATTCATAGAAAATTTAGACAGTTTTCGCATACTGTATATCCAGAAAATAAAATACTTGGGTGAAATAATTAATTCCTATATCATTCAATACTGGAAACTTTTTCATTGCAAATAATAATAATTATCTTGTTGCCAAATATATATATATATATAAAATATATAAAGGAAATTAATTGCTAATGTCTTTAGATTTCTTCTAGACAAAATGAAATACAAACTTACTGATTTGTCTAATGCACACAAACAAAAATACAAGTATAGACACAAATAGAGGCACAAACACACAAAAATACAAGCGTACAAACTCAAATGCAACCACACACACAAATACATGTTAACGCACCAAATCGTGTCAGTTATCAAAGACACATGGTACAGTGGATAAAGACGTTAGTTAGATCCAGTGATAAGACCCAAAGGGTGTGAGTTCAATACTTGGTTAAGACGGTGAAAACTTGGAGAGGGGAATTAACAGGAGATAATTGATAACTGACATCCATTAGACATGGGACATGGAACTATAAGAGTCTACCTAAGTTCGACATTCCAACCGCCTGAAGAAAGCCGGATCGTACAACGGCCGAAACGATGTAATAAATATGGCGTCAAAGACGAGGAAAATAGTCGAAGAATATAAATATTGTACATAATACCTCATCTCAGAAATATAGACAGTTATCAATAATTTAATTGTCTAAACATGACATAGATATGTTAATCTTATCAAAGATTATTTATTTTTAATATAGACCGTCTTTTTCAATTTTTTTAATCCAGTGATACATTGTAAGGACATGAATCGCTCATCATATTGTGGTGATTTTCGATCAATTCCTAGGTAATAAACACGTGGGAAGACGAGGATTAATTCAGTCATATTAGCAGTACTCACATAAACTCACACACAGTCACACAGAGGGGGCGATGAGTATGAGCCATGTCGGTTTTTGAATTTGTCAAGAGCACAGTATAGTAGGGTCAGTTGGACAAAAAGAGCACTCAATGCGGAGACCTCAATCAAGTGCCTTGAGGAGGTAATGCTGCCCTGGGTAAAGAGGGTGGATATATGGAAGACATTATATCTGCGCCATGCCACACAAGTAGGGGAACCTCGTCATGGCTCTCAGACTATTTCTGTAACCATCAGTCATCTGGCAACTGTCTATACCGAAACAGCCTTGATTATTATGTGTGAGACGCAGTTGAGCGAGAGAACAAAAAAACTCCTTGTAACACCGAAGATGAACTTAAGGCAAGAAATATGGCAGCATACACCACTTAACACAAGGAGACCATCCAGAAGAGTTTCAGGAGTTTTAAAAGTCTTCGGAAAGCCGGGGTTGAAACCAATGGCGATTTTAGTTAATAAATGCACTCTTTAGTATTTCAAGATATTTTGTGTAATTTTGGTAACGATATCTGTTAAAATAAAATGTCTGTGTTATATTTATTTCTCTGTCTCTCTCTCTCTGTCTCTCTCTCTCTCTCTCTCTCTCTATATATATATATATATATATATATATATATATATATATATATATATCATCAGTATCCTTACGAATAGATCGCGTGGAAAAAAATACATATTGTATAAATATATATAAATATATTATTTCCACGCGATCTATTCATATTTAAATAGATCGTGGAAAAATATATATTGTATTTAATACAATATATATATATATATATATATATATATATATATATATATATATATATATATATATATATATATATATATATATATATATATATTGTATTAAATACAATATATATATTTTTTGTATTTAAAACACTATATATATATATATATATATTGTATTAAATACAATATATATATTTTGTATTTAATACACTATATATATATATATATATATATATATATATATTGTATTAAATACAATATATATTTTTTTTGTATTTATTACAACATATATATATATATATATATATATATATATATTTTTTTTTTATTAAATACAATATATATTTTTCCACGCGATCTATTCGTAAGGATACTGATGACAAATTGTCTTACGTTTCTCATTAAGCTGATTGCCAGAGGAATTTGCATTCATTTAGAGGTGAGATCAAAAACAGTATCATGAAAATGATTCTAACAATGTATTCTAGTATTTTACCACTGCTGTACATTTTATTTATTACCGTAATCTTGTGAATACCAAAATTGTCTAAGGCTGCAAGCAACACAGTCTCAATCCATACATGGTTTGCTGTTCTGTTCGTGTTATTTTCTCCAGTTCTGCTCTTACATCAGGTATTATCAGAACTTTCCATATTTAGATGTACTGCAAAGTTTCCTTCTTGCGTTGAGGTTGAGTTCTCCGATATATTCGATGCATCTGTGAACCAGTTCCTAAAATCGGACACTTGAAATTAATCGGTTATTTAAATACGGAAAGATCAATATAAATTTAATATCTATCTTTCATCATTTTTTTCAATATTAATATATATATATATATATCTATTTTTATATATATATATATATATATATATATATATATATATATATATATATATATATATATATATATATATATCAGAGTTGTCCATCTCTAGACCAGTTGCCATTCAAGTCTATAGAAACCAGACTGTCCTACTATTTACCGATAGCTGGAGGGAGGAAACGATTCAAACGTTCACATGCGGAGGGTGGTTTGTGGACCCTGTGGCACGTAGTGCACCATGTCTCTGTATTCGGCCCTTCAAAAATGTGGATGGTCCTGCAAGAAACCTTCACCACTATAATCAAATCTCATATGCTGTTGTCGGCCTGTCGGTTTCGACGGGAGAGTCGAGTATATATACATATATATATATATATATATATATATATATATATATATATATATATATATATACAAATGTGAAGATTGAAGAGAAAACAGAGGCGATAAGCTGTTAAATGCTGAACGCTCTATCTCTGATATTGAGCACTTTATCCCATAGATATAGCACACCTTAAGACTATATTTCTTCATATATATATATATATATATATATATATATATATATATATGTGTGTGTGTGTGTGTGTGTGTGTGTGTGTATATATATATGTGTGTGTGTGTGTGTGTGTGTGTGCGTGTGTGAGGGATTGGATTGGTATTTAAAAATTATATTTTTAAAAATCCTATCTAATAATATTTATTTAAAAATAAAGAAAATTATATTTAAAAATGTTATAATTTATATGAAATAAATAGGTTATATTTAAAAGTAAAAATATACAAGAATATATTAAAATATATAAAACATAGATCAAAGATAACAATGTAAGATAAAATAAATTAAATATTTAAAAATAAAAATATAATGAAATGAAATAAAATAAAAGTTATATTAGAAAATATATCTAAAAAACATGTTAAATGTAAAAACAAAGTTATACTTAAAAATACAAATTTATACTTAAAAATACAAAATTATATTAAAAACAACCTTAAAATATATAGATAAAAAGATGTTAAATGTAAAAACAAAGTTATACTTAAAAATACAAATTTATACTTAAAAATACAAAATTATATTAAAAACAACCTTAAAATATATAGATAAAAAGATGTAAGTGAAAAAAGGATATAGATTTCTCTGAACAGTCATCAATTTATAAAGTATAATTAACACAGTGAAAAGATAAATAGGTGTATCTATAATTAATAGGGACATATATTCATTATTCATATGTTGCGTCATTTGAAAGTTATACTTTTACTGATGCGAATAAAACTGTATAGTTTTCGCCTTGATTCCTATTAATGTGACCGTTCCTATTCACATAATCATGGAACACAAACCACAATACTCGCATGCACATTAGTCGGTTATTTTATTTCCAGGCACACCTGTCCTTTTTCGGTGCCTAGCCAATCCCTTGTTGCAATCACCTGCTCAATTACAACCCTGTCTGTTCAATACAAACATATTACATCTGTGGTTTATACTGTAACTATAATGAGCGAACATTATTTAGTTTGAAGAGAGAGCATAGTCTGGTATGATCAGCAATTTGAACAAGGCTCAGTACGCTCAAACACTTAGTCAGGATGACGTCAATTTAAGTGAATAAATATAAGTAATTTATACTTTTTATTTATCATCTCACAGTTGCGTCTCTGTCTTTGGACAGAGTTGCAACTGAGGAGAATTATACTGAAGAGGTGCCCAGCCTTGGGAAACAGCTGCCCGAGGCCGCGTTCTCCCATTTCACCAGAGGGAGTGACCGGTGCTCGAATCGAGGCCAGCGCAACCGACGGTTGAGTGGGCTCAGGGAATATTTGTTCCTTGTCTGGGTGCACGCGCTCGGGCTCCCCACATTAAATCCTGACCTCGAGGGGGGTCAAGTAAATACCGTGAATAAATGATGGTTTACAAATATTCCCGTCTCCCAATTTCACACGAGGGAAAGTCTTTCAGAAATTTACCAATGGAAATTCAAGATGTTACATTCGTAACAAATCGACGAAATTCTTATCGACGTCTCATGATCGAGAAGAGAACGGTGAAACCCCTCAGCCATGCACCAACTCAATCACACAAATAACGCATATATTCATGTATAAGTCGACATCATGTATAGCGCTACTCAGAAAATTTGAATCCATTTAAATCCCCCAGAAAAAAATGCCTGTCTATAGTGCGATCCTTTATTTTTGGCGTAAGGAAACTGATCAGAGAAAATTTATTATGCTGGTGTATATACGACAGATTTTCATCATGCTCACACAAAGCCACACAAACAGATATATATTTACATTTATATTTATACGACAGACTTTTCTTCTTTTTTTTTCCTCATAATTTTAGTTCCCCGTTGTGATGAGAGGGGACGAAACCTGTCGACTGGTGTGTGTTTTGTTTTAAATCTATCATGGCCCACAATATTAAATTTCTTGTTTTTAATGCCTTAATATATATATATATATATATATATATATATATATATATATCTGTTTTATATACATATATATATTTATAATTGTCTCTACTATTCACATTTACACTCAATATATATATATATATATATATATATATATATAGTCAAGCCTGTTTCGCTGTATCACAGCTCGTCGGCGTTGCTAGACATCCGATCGCTTCAGGGCGGTACAGAAACCCGACCGATTTGGTATCAGTCGGAGATTCTAACCCCCAGGCCATCGACGCTCGGCAGAGAGAAAGGCCGATTTTTGTGTATTCATTTTTTCATGAACACCTCCGTCATTCAGAGAAGTCAATCAGATAGGAGAGTCTTGCATTAACAGCAGTAATAGTCACTCTTTAAATGTTTTTTCCTTACTCTCCGCATTGTTCGACCCAATAAATTATTCTATGGAGAAATAATATCGTGTGGTTATATATATATATATATATATATAGGGAAAAGTTTATAGTTGTTACAACTAGAGAAAAATGTATATATTAAAAAGAAGAGAGTATCCACAAGAGTTTTTGGTGGTAATGTGTCATTTTTTTTAATGAACACTAAAATCCGAAGTCATATGGAGAAGAAGCTTATTTAGAGAAATAAGCTTATTTCTCATAAGAGGTGATTTTGTATTTCATTGTTCATTATTTGCTCTGTAATAATAAATACATTGAGCTCTTTTTATGGATCAGTTTCAATATTATATATTACTATGGTCAACTTGGAATATATACCAGCAGTTTTGTTATCTTATATATATATATATATATATATATATATATATATATATATATATATATGTGTGTGTGTGTGTGTGTGTGTGTGTGTGTGTGTGTGTGTGTGTGTGTGTGTGCCCGCGCGTGTGTGTGTGTTTTCTTTGCAGAAAGTTACTTGTGCTAATGTAAAGAACTCAAGATGGACGAGATTGTGATGAGGACAATTAAAATGTCAGTGATTCTTCGGAAATAAAGCACTTTTTCAAGAAATTCCCCAGCATGTCATTTGGACGTGGATTGGCAGATTGATCATTTGTTGACTGCCACGTAAAATGTCGTGAAACATTTGTCGCCGAAATGTTTACACTGCAAACCTTTAGCTTCCATGATTTCCCTTGGCGGCAACTTTTTCTCCTATTAGAAGCAACTTTTGTGTCTACCCTTTTTGGTTCCCTTTCTGTAGTAGATTTTCTTTATTTCCGAATTGTCTTGCTACTCGACTCATTAGCAGTTTCAATGTCTCTTATTCTTCAATGGTGTCAATTTAAAAAAATCTCTCGCATGCGCATGAATAACTATATTTTACTTCTTTTCTATGCCCTCTACATGAATGATTGGTATGTATTTATTAATTTATTTAAATCGGATTTGTACAGACAGTACAGATTTATTTCTTAGTCTGTTTAAAGTCAAAATAAAATCACACTTTGATGTAGGCAGATAAACAATTTTAATTGACCGTCCTTTTAACACATTTTTATTCCAGATGATTTTGACGATTTGAATGTGCAGCAGTTGCCAATATGGCGGAAATTATGATACTATTAACAATAGGTTTCTTTGAGCAAATGAATGAAAGCATCAATCGTTGATATTTCAATTTTGCTGAAGTTGTCTCTTATTATAATCTCGTGCGTCTTCTTTTTCTATGTACCGTGACACTTCAGGACATAGGCCATGATGACTCAACAGAATTTCCTGTCCTTCGTAACTCTTAATACATTTTGTTTATTCTTATTTCTTCTAAAACTTGTTCCGTCACCTATTTATTCAAGTTTATTATATTATGCGTCGTTTTCTTTTCCTCTGTCAATCTTGACTTCAATCTCTCCTGTCAGTATCAGATTTTCCAAGCCTTTTTTACTCGTTAAGTGCTCGAGAACTCTCTCTTCCTGATAATATGTTTCCTTTTTGTTTCCATTTTCTAAGAATATTAAAATAATCGACTGATACATTTTGGCAAGTGGGTTTTATGTATGACAAAATATATATATATCCTACAATCTGTACTGGAGGACAAAATTAGGGTAAACGTTCGGATTACCCTAATTCTGTCATCCATTATTAACTACCGGTGATATTTTGCTAAGATATAACACATATGTTTGCTCATAAGTGTTAAGCTTTTTTTCCCCACCCAACAGATATTGAGCAAGTTTTTTTCTTCTTTCTTTTTACTGTTGATGCAGTGATTAGTACTGAGAAAATGATATGTAGGATAAGAGTAAATATAAATTGTATAGTCTCGGGTTTCTTTTTTTATCAAGGAGTAAGCCGAAAAATCCTTACTTATCACATCAAATCGAGAGTATCACACTATTTTCTATGAACATAGTATACGATTGCTTCCTTTTTATGTAAGCGCGAAAAGTTGGTGAAGCAGAGATTTCTCTTGTTTGGAATATAAAGGTCTGACTAGTTGCAATGAGTTAAGCGAACCTTACACTATGACAAGTTTTATAGCAGATAAATGCCAAAAGTCGATATCTGATCAGAATGGACTGGATCGCCTTGGTCGGAGTATTATATGGTAAGCCCTGAAACCCCTAATGATTCTCGAATAAAAACGTCACTGATGCTGTGTGCCGAACAATCGAACAAATATGACGGGTGTAACAGTAAAATTGTCCAAATCGTGTAAGAGCATAGGATAATTTTCCATCCCACAAAATGTTTAATATATAAAAAAACACTAAATTAATTGAGTTTTTTATATAAGTCTTCAAAAAAGACATTTAGCCATCTTGACACTATGTAACGTAAGAATCACTGAAAAAATCCTTTGAGATATTCAATTAGAAAGAACAGTTTAAAGTAGTTTTGTGTCAGGTACACTCTCTTCATAACTGAGCAATGGCGAGAGGAAAAAGATCACCCGTACCATCAGTAATGGTACCAACATTCGTAATCTGGCTTCCATCTTATAATCTATTCAAGTACCATCAACAGAAAGGTGAAGACGTTTAAAAATGAGGGAACAGTAGAGAGAAAACCTGGATCAGGTGATTAAAACAGGAAGAGGGGTCATTATTTCAACTAAAGATGATTGGTAGGTGATAGAGGAGTATTGGGTATGACAGACCAAAGAAAGATGAAAAAAGTTTTGAAAATGAAATCGTACGCAAAACCTATGAGGCAACTTGTTATAACAGGAGAAAAAGTTAGAAGGGTAGAAAATGAAAAGATAATGTTGAATAATTTAAAAATGATCCTGGAATAATATATATATATATATATATATATATATATATATATATATATATATATATATATATATATATATTTTGATATATAGATTTGATATATAGATTTTGAATTTGTAGGTCTGATGATTTGGATCGTATTTACGATTCCAATGGAATAAATTATGACCATGGAATATTAGTGTTTAAGCCTTTTTATTATTTAT
Source organism: Acanthosepion pharaonis (assembly GCA_903632075.3). Taxonomy (NCBI): domain Eukaryota; kingdom Metazoa; phylum Mollusca; class Cephalopoda; order Sepiida; family Sepiidae; genus Acanthosepion; species Acanthosepion pharaonis. The sequence goes on along the minus strand of CAHIKZ030005098.1, from coordinate 1,292,482 downwards.
ATATATATATATATATATATATATATATATATATATATATATATTTTTTTTATTTTAATCCTTCCGATAATTAGGTATGATTAATTCAATGATGAACGTGTCATTTTCTTTTATGATCGATTTCATCACGATTCTTCTTTTAAGCTTGGATAGTAATTATACATTCTTATTGTTCAAAGTAGAGCCCCCCACCCAACAAAAAAAAAAGCAAAATTCCACTAATTTATATTTAATCATTTCTAAGATAAATCGGTTCGGACCTTAATCTAAAAATTGGACAGATTCGCTTTTAGACGATTTGGACAATTTTCCTGCTACGCCTGGTATTTCTCGAAACGTGATAAATAGCAAGAAAATATAAACTAATAATATAAATATAAAAAATATAAATAATATTATTGTAAAATTTCATGCATGTGTAAATTCGTACATGAGAAATATACTGAATGTCACTGGTATCTTTTTCCTTTAATTCATATCAAACCTACAACACCGTCAAAGTTTACTTGATAGCCACAGTCTGTTAATTGTCTAAAAGACACCAACAATTCATCAGGACTGCAATTAGTGTTGTTTACATTCCTGATTTTTTTTTCTCGTAATAACTATCATGGCTGGAAAACTGTTCTGTATTTACTTTGACAGATGTAGATTTTGATTGTGATAATTTTAATCTAATTTCTCTATTTAATTCTAGTTAACCAATTTTTTTTATATAACAGGGTATAGGCATTGTCACATGGGATAGTTGCTGAGTTGAGATTTCAGTGATATTTACACTAAATAATATATGTGTACATGCTGGTGATCTCGTGCGAGTGTGTGTGTGTGTATCTCAGGACCATTTAATAATTAATTCCGTACTTAACACTGCAGCCAGATGTTGAAGTTTTGACACACTTAAATTATTTAACGTTAATTTGTTAAGTGGAGCGACTATACTGAAACAATTGCTACATCTACTGCTAGTAAAATTGGTTCACTGTGCCGTGCTAGAAATATTTTCTTGTCAGAAACAATTATTCGCATTTTAATTATTTCATTAGCTCGTGCATTAAATACTGTCGCCAACTCTGGTCTGGTTCATCTGCTATATGACTCGGGATTCTCGACAAAATTCAAATTTTCGGCCGATGTACGCTCCGGCTTTCTTCAGATGGCTAGAATATTGAACTTTACCCTTAATTTAGCTCGCTGGGGTAAACTGTTCCATGTCTAAATGATACCAGTTATCATGTATCTCCTGCTAATTCCCCCTCTCGAAATTCTCCACTGCATTAACCAAGTATTGAACTCACAACTATTTGTATCCTGTCACTGGATCTAACCAACGCTTTTATCTACTATGCCATGTGTCCTTCTGTGTGCTCTTTCTATCAATATTTCCATGGTAATTGTTCTGAAAGTCTATGGCTTCTATGACTTTATAAATTTAAGCGCCGTACTTGATTGGCGTCGATGTCTTGTCTTTTAATAGTTAAAATGACTAGATGTAACCGCATGTTCTATGATAAGATTTTCTTCTATCGCACTTCTCTATTATGGAACTGTTTTCCAGTCAACGTTGATCTTTACAAAATTTAAATGAAATGCCAATCGCTATCTTCTGTCTACTTAACGATTGGTCTTTTATTGTTATCTCTCCTTAATAGTTGTTTTTCTCATATTCTCTAACACCTTGTACCCTACTCGAATTGCTCTGGTTTGAAATGGGTAAAATCAGATAAACGTTCATACTAATTATAATATTATTACGTTTTATACGATGATTGTTAGCTTGCTATGAAAGTATGCTGATATAAAAGCAATTTTACAAATACACAACAGCTATATCAGTACTGAGAATAAATATATATATATATATATATATATATATATGTATACATATATATATATATATATATATATATATATATATATATATATATATATATATATATATATATTATTTCATATGCGCAGTATTTAGTGGAAAGCGACCAATATCAGCTAACATATTAATATATATAATTTCACGCTTTTGCGATCATCAGACAAATTCTGATTGCCTGATGGTCGCAAAAGCGTGGAACCCCGGGTGACAAACTCATATTCATACAACTGAATCTATATGCATACATATATATATATATATATATATATATATATATATATATATATATATATATATATATATTATATATATTATTTTTACAGCGGTTCCCATTAAAAGCGCTGATATCAATATACATGGACATGTTCAGCTCTTGGGAAAATAAATAAATGAATAAATATTTGATGAGAAAAATTAGAAACCTAGGGAAATCAAAATTCGTTTTTTACAGAAAGAAACAGTAATTAGTTGTATAAAATGTTTCCCTGCGTAATTACAAGTAAAATCAGTTCGGGTCTAAAACTAGGGACATTGTGGCAATGTTATTGTTATTATTCGTTCTTTCTGTTATTAACAAGAGTGGAAAAGAACACGTTGAAATTGAATGTGAAGCCCATTCGACCAGTGCGTCAAATCAATTAGGGGATGTACAAAGCATTGGTCGAGTCAGGATGTCGTGACTGTGTCGGCGAAGTCGACATGTTTCGAGATGATGAAAAATTAATCTGGGCAGGTTTCATTAGAGACTAATTATGAGCGTTCACATCGACATTAGCACAGCCTACTCGCGTTTGGCGCATTGATGTGGGCGCTGTGAAAACAAACACATTAATGCATAATGTTTGCTTCTTGCTCGAGCATCAGCAAAATTGCTTGTGGTGTCATATATGATTGAACAAAATCTAGATATTTTTTTTTAATTTTAATAGGAAAGTTCACGAAATAAAAGACTCGAGAGCCTATTTAGATAGAGAATTACTGTCAAAACGCTTATAATGTGTGAAATCATATGAAAAAAAGAGGAGGAAATTAAGATTATGAGGATAAGCTGGATAGATAACTATATGTAACAAAGAGTGTGTTCTTACTAAATGCCGGATTAGAATAGCATATAAAGTTTCAAAAGTGCCAGATTATAAAACGGGGTGATCGTAGTAAGACCAAGAGATCAAAAAACCTAATTTCTAGCTCATCTTGGCATATAAAGCTGTTTATGAATAGAGCAGTCTTTTGCGAAAAAATTTAAAATATACGACATTAAACTGGACGGGTAATTGTCTATATTTCTGAGATGAGGTATTATATACATTATTTACATTATTCGAACAATTGTCCTCATCTTTGTCGCCATATTTATTACAACGTTTCGGCCGTTCTACGCTCCAGCCGTCTTCAGATAGTTGGAATGTCGAAATGAACCCATAATTTCGCTCACTGGGATAGACTGTTCTAGTTCCACGTACCATGTTTAATGGATATCAGTTATCAGTTATCTTCTGTTATTTTCCCTCTGGGTCCTGTCACTGGATCTAACTAACGGCTTTATCCACTGTGCCATGTGTCCTCGAGGAGATAAGCGATATCCATTAAACATGGCCCGTGGAACTAGAACACTCTACTCCAGTGATCGAAAGAAAGGGTTCAGTTCTGTATTCCAACCACCTGAAGCAGGCCGGAGCGTAAAACGGCCTAAACGTTGTAATAGACATGACGACAAAGATGAGGACAATAGTCCGCATAATGTAAATAATAAATGAGTAATTGTAATGATGATATAACCAGTTTTCGTATAGCTGACATTCTTTGACTCAAAAGGCCTTCGTACCTTCGTTGGAATCTTTTTAAATATAGTTTTTTTTAGGGGATTACACAACTCTGGTCTACTATTATTTAAATTCTCATTCTGCTATTCATGCTTTGTTTGCATCAAATCATTTTGTCTTCGGCTGTGTGTAAAATTAACATCTTTATTATATCAAAATCTTTTTCCCAGCAATATGTTTACTGTTTGACAGTTCAATTGATGCGGTTTCTCTTATATACAATTCTCTTTGCGATTTTATATTTCCAGTCTAAAGCGTTTGATGAAAGTTTGTATTTAACATTTATAGGAATAATTCGTTTCGTCAGAGAAAACAGTCCAACGGAGAGGAGTGTGTAGTTATAATGTAGATGTAAATACTGATTCATTATCCAACAAGATATATTAGGTTTGTTTATCCTTTTAATAAATAAAAATAAATGTTACTTTATCTTATAAAGGTCAGAGTTTCGCAGACATTAGATTCACTCCTCAGAAAACTTGATTGTCCATTTGAATATATATTTTCAAAAATTATATTTTACTATCCAAGACGATATTTAAATTTCCTTAAAAGACATTAATTTATAATGTAAACATTTTATTGTGGTTTATTTGTATATGAAGATACGCGTAAAAATTATACATATCTGCGGAGATATACAAGTTTCCATAAAGTTCGTGTGCTCTTTAAAAAATTATAACTTTATTTGTATTTGCGATAGAAATAATCTGTAAAAAATGTTATAAAGTTTAATGTAACTAGTTTTAAGTATAGCGAAAATAACTAATGTAATTTCAGGCATTACTGTAAATCAGTTGGCAAATGTTTTCCGTGAACTGCAAAATTTGCTAATGATGGAGGCCATGTGGAAACTTAGATGAAATTTCAATAAAACCTTAAAATATAGATTTAGTTCTTTCCAATCTTTTTTTACAAATTATTTCTATCGCAAATACAAATAAAGTTTAAAGTGCACCCGAACTCTATGGACACCTTTGTATATATATATATATATATATATATATATATATATATATATATATATATATATATATATATATATAGATAGATAGATAAATAGATAGATAGATATATTGATATACATATATACGCACATGCAATCACATATGTGAGCATAAAACTCAGGGGGCCTTATTTAAACTATCAGAGTGATATAACAGAGAACTGGTTGGTCGATTTGATTTTGTTTACTAGCATATCAAGATCTATGGGCTATTTAATGCCGAAATCTAAACATTTTCAATACAATGTTATAACTTCAACTAAATATATATTTGAGCGCAATTCAACTACGTACAACATACATTGTTGGTAATTTTTGCTATAAATATTTGTTGCTGGGCATTTTTCTTTAAATATATGTTGCTCATTATTTGAAAATAAACAGGTATTGCTAGTATCTTTACGATAAAAATGTATTTATACTTTTATCCTGTTTTGTTTTTGTATAGGACTTCACCATTCGTCCATAGCTGGGGCCCTAAAAGGTGTTACGACTTTGGTCAGATTGAATCTGGGAAGAACAGCAATTAAGATGTGGTTCCAGGCTCCTCAGGACCTCCAGTGTCCCGATCAGATGCCTTGCTGCTTGCTGCTGGATGTAGTTTATCGTCTGGCGGGTGGCGGTGAATGCTAAAATACATAAAAGCTGAAAATGCCTGTCTCTGCAACTGGATTTTGCTAAGAATTTGTAGGAAATTAGACCTAAAACCTTTCTCATAAATATACCTTCCTAATAAATATACCTTTTTATATATTATATATATATATATATATATATATATATATATATATATATATATATATATGTGTGTGTGTGTGTGTGTGTGTGTGTGTGTGGTGTGAGAGAGAAAGCGAGAGAGATAGGGGGGTACGTAAATACATTTCGAGAAGGACCGTTTCCCATTTTATTGTCTTAAAATTCGTCCATGATTTGAATATTGCATACTCAAATTTGTCTGATGCTTCTGCTATGTATTTCGATATGTTTGATAAAATCGGTTGTTATTGCTCCTAACATTCCCTATCGGTTTCCAACCTTTTCCCACCTCCGTAACCTAGTCTCCCCGTGTATTTACTGCAAATATTTTATATAACTATTGTTTGATGAGCATTATTCTTTGCTAGCTCAAATTTACGAATGTCAGCGCAGGACTTGATTGGCAATTACATCTCATACTTTTATAGTTCAAATGGTTAGATATAACCATAATTTTTATGTAAGAGTTTCTTCTCTTGCACTATTCGCTTGCAGAAGTCTCTTCTAGCTTCTATGTTTCCAGTCAACTTTGATCTTTAAAGATCCACAGGCAATTTCAATCGTCGTCTTCTTTCCTCTTAATTCCTCTTATTGTTCTCTTTCCTAATATTTTCCGATTATTTCACACCCCGTTACACTTTGCGTCTTAGTGGCTTTATTGCCTTACCTCTGGTGAAATAAATAAAAATAAAAACATCTAACTTCGTAAGAGATATTTGAGAGCGGACAGTTACTACATCCGAACATGTATTTCACTGCAATAATCAGTATTTGACACAGAGTCCGTTTAATGCATGGCAGCTATATGCGTTCATTTATGCTAAATACAAAAATTAGTCGTAACAGTACTGTCAGGCCAACGACAGAACTCTCCAAGACACCTACTTTAGTCAATAATAGTAGGTGTTGCATTTCACGTTTGGGTTTATCTGTCACTGAGATTTTCCGTAAATTACCATAATAATGAAAAATGACATGTAAACTAGAACAGATACTAAACTTTGATCCAAGTCAACGATCTCGTGTAGCGATGCACTATATCTTAGTCAAAGCTCGCATAAAGTTAGGAAAATCCATTTCATAATTTAATACTATCTACAGTTATTCGGCTATATATATGAGTGTTTGTGTGTGTGCGTGCGTTTTGTAAGTTGTGTTCGTGTGTATGTCCAACTCACACTGCCGTAACACAGTGTACAATGAGTGTAAGGTGAAAGCAATATATGTTTTGCAAAAGGCTGTTGAATTTGACATTTGTTTTTACCAGTTTGAAATAGCTTTGCTCTTACAAGGAAAAAAAAAGACAGAGAGGAAAAACAATGCAAAAACACCTCCGAAGATAAAAAGTCGATCCAGGTGAATGGAAATGCCATAGGACAAAACTTCTATCAAATCCTCGCCAAAGGAAGAGTCTAAAGGGCGCTATACATTGATTTTCTGCCACGAAATCCCGGCTGAGTGAAGGTTGCTTTTCTCTCGCTTTACACACACACACACACACACACTCTCTCTCTCTCTCTCACGCACACACACACACACACACACACTGATGTGCATGAAATAAGAAATAATCGAATGATGAAAGGTTCTTGGTACGAATCAAAATAAGGCTCGTTTTACAAATGACATGTGACTAAAATAGACTTTGTCGTAGATTCTTCATTTACCGCTAAATTCTTCTTTCCTTTCATTATTTGCATAAGACTGTAATATTATTTTTAAAGTCTAAAAATTACAAACTCTATTTTACCACTATTTAAAAACAATCTTGCTTGCGCTTATTGAAGAAGTCCTTGTGCTGTGTGTCTTTTAATTAATTTTCTCCCACATAAAATATCAAACAAAATGTGTAGAAGATTTGTAAAAGAAAACATAATCTTTCACAAGTTCAATAAATATTAACACTTACGCTGCACCATTCTCATATCATTTCTACCTGTCTGTTTAATATAATATATATAACGTTGAAATCGCTGAAGTTAAGCAACGTCGAGCATGTTCAGTACTTTGATCGCCTGTGAATACCAAGTATTTGGATGTGCAGGTGGTTTAATGAATAATTGCTCGGAATTGTTAATCGAAGAACTGAATTCCATTTTCAGTTGGGTTCGTTATGTCTACTTACACTCAAGCACACTTGGGAAAAGTATGAATCCACCTCATTTTGCCCCGACTTTGGGTTAATTAATAATGCATATATCACTAAACCATTTAAAAATATTACAATTTAAAAATATTTTCTCGCTTTAAATGATATACAAAGTATTGATAAACCAAACAAAATAAACAATCAGTGTCAGCGTGGACTCGTTTTAGTTGAATTTCCCACTAACTTTAAACAAATGCGTACAAAGACGATAACTAGCATTTATCATGACCACCGCCATTTTATTTTCTGCAGCATAATCATCATTACAGACTAATCCAAAGATTCATTGTTGACACATGCTCGCATCCGAGGATCTGAAACTTCACCCTCTCTCCCTTTGACATTTATCCCACAGGTGACGATAGTGGCGGAGATGGCTGTGTATCAAAAAAAGTTTGACGAGGTCATTCGAATGATTTTGTTTTAGGTGCCCAAGCATTTGACCAGAAGCGCTTTCCTCGCGTCTCAAAGGGTATTGAAACAGGCGAGATCAGGTAAAACCTGGTTATATCAAGATGTCGGATGCTTGGTCTGTCATGGTCCGCCTTGTTAACGCTAGACTTACTAGTACTGCACTCTTCCACCGTTTTGGTCGTTGTGATTATCTACATTATTATTTATTCTGTCGTTGGGGTATCGGTTAAGTCTGGTATCTGCTCCTGGATTTTACCGCCATGATTAGTCCTACTGAAGTTGGAACTGCAAACGGATTCGCTCTTGGTAATACTTGGATACGCATGCGCTCTACTATGGCAAGGAACAATGATATATATTTTACAATGGATGCCGGAGTGAACTGTTGATTAATAAATGTACTGCTTTGACAATAATAGAGATGCATCGATAAATAAGAAAAATATAAAATTAAAATTATCATTAAATATATGAAAACATTTACATATTTTGTGTTGCTAAAGATCAATATTTGAGAGATGATGATAATAAAGTAAGAAATTCACTACTGAACCAGTATTAAAAAGTTACGAATAAAAATATTAAGTTAATAAAGAACAATAAAGAAGGAATAAAAACAATAAAAATGTTACCAATAGTAAAGAAGAACAAAAACAAGTAACAAAATGGACCGAGTGTAACGTTACTCATCTCGAGAGTATAAAATTACGTCAAAGCGCAAATGGTACTGTTTGCTTCTACATGGCTACACTGAATTTGAAATAGGCTTAAGTACTAGTCAGAACTACTTAGTATTTAGAAAAAACTATCAGGATCGATATTAAAGGATGCTTCAATATATAGAGATAGAGTATCAGCCTGAAATGCACGTTTCTTCAAGAGACTCACGGTAGGGAATCTATTAAGTACACATACTTTCATATGTATCTTAATATATTATTAATGCAGTATGTCGAAGCTATTCTAATATATACAGTGTCAGCTCAAAACCTGGGCGACCATGACTCTCCACATTTTCTTCTAATTGATAATTCTAAGCATTGACTATTCGTGTAATATGTCACCCTTCTCTTTTCTCCCAATCATTTACACAAGCTCGTTGTGTAGATTTGACCCTCCTTCAGTCCTGTTTTTTTTATATATCACATTTAAACTCCGGTTCTCGTACAATCACCAAAGTTAAGCCAAGTCGAATCAGGTCAAACCCTAGATGGGTGACCACTTGGGAATATAAGTTACTGTAAGCATGGATCTGTGGGTGATTTGATGGATAACGCCTCGGAACTAGAGATCGAAGTGCCGTGTTCAAATTCTAGCCGTTTTCATTATAATTACTTATGCACAAATACACTTTGCAAAAGTAATAATCCGCCTATTCTCCCCCCAGCGATGTGTTAATTATGATTTGTCTGAGTAAATAATTTTTAACTCCCCAAAATTCTCACAGTGTAAAAATTTTTCTGGATTTAAGTAACATGCAAAAGTTTGATAAGCCGTAAAAATCAATCAATCAATAAGAATATTGCCATATATATGTTTTATTTTTATATAAATTATCCAAGCCCTCTGTGTCTTTTTTCTTTCATTTTCCACTTAACTTCCTCGTTGTAAACACATTCTCTCTGCCGTGTTCAAATCATCCTTCTATAAAATTGCAATCCAAGTCTTTTCTTGTCTAAGGCAACTGTTTAACTTTCAGTGCCATAAAGGAAGATTGATATATAGATATTAGCTATTCTGATAAAGAAATTGCTGTGTTCAGCAATCTAGTGACGTATCAACATTCCGTGCAATGTCTATGTATGGGCTATAAACCCTGACATTTATAAGTGTTATGAAAGCATGACGTGTTGACATTTCTACGTAGATGCACATTTGTTATTTTCTTTCGATTGACATATGTCAAATTGCGGTCATCCAAGAAAATAAATAGACATTTATCAGAATATATCCGCATGCTGGACATAAAGAGTTGGTGGTGCTTCGATGAAAGCAATATGAGTCAATTGAACATCCCTCTAACTGTAGTCCAGCGTCTCGGCGGCTATAGAGAAAAAAAACGCTGAAGATTTTAAATGTAGAATTTCCAGACTGCATGGAAAAACAAGCAGAGGACACGGCAGCTCTAAGAACAGAATTGCATAGAGGAACCATTAAGAATTCTTTATTTACAGCAGGGATAGAGACGCATATGATTGTAGTCAAGATTTCACTCACAAGAGTAGAAAGCCTTGCATTCCTCTACTGTTATATTGAGAGTGTTCGAAGTTCAGTGGCAATAAGAACTTTTAAATTTATTTAGCGTTTAGCATTTCTGTGTGTTACGTAGACGTCTGGTTCGACATCTTTCTGAGAATATTCGCCCACGATTCAAACGCGGAGTCATTAGCTGTAAGATAAGATTTAGTATACGTCAATTTTGTATACGTCAAACACTAGCAACCCACTGGTGATTATGAAAATCACTTTATCAGCGGCATATAATTAAGAATTTATTTTCACTGCAGCAAATAACCGCCAGATCTGTGCCCGGTTTGTTTGAAACATGAAAGGGTGACATTTGACTCATTCTTAATATTCATGTACAATTCTCGATCATTTGTGTCTATAAAGAAGACGTATTGCTTGATATCTCGATACAAATGCGAGCTTCTAGTAAGGAGAAATTTAGTATAATATAAAACAGAATATAGTTTATAGGTTTTGTTCTCATTACAGAAACAAGAAGGTGATGTATTGTCTCAGCAGGACAATATCCACCCATATAGCTCCTATATGCAGTATGTCGAAGCTATTCTAATATATACAGTGTTAGCTCAAGACTTATATTTGTTATCAACTCTGGAAAATAACTTTTTTTTTGCACGATCGCCACATCTGTACTCATTTATATCGGACATGATAGGAGGATATCTGTCTTGTTGATTATTCTAAATGTTTTTACACATATGGGACAATTTATTTCGGAATGATATCGTAGCGCCTAAATAATAACAGTATCAGCAGCAGCCATTGAATGTGTTGTATCACCAGCTGCCATTGAAAGCGTTGTATCAGCAAAAAATCATTAATAAGCGTAATCTCAGCACCAGCCATTGGTAAGCGTTGTATCAGCAGCAGCCATTAATAAGCGTAGTATCAGCAGCAGCCATTAACAAGTGTAGTATCAGCAGCAGCCATTAACAAGTGTAGTATCAGCAGCATCCATTGATAAGCGTTATATCAGTATTAGCCATTGATAAGCATTGTGTAAGCAGCAGCCATTAATAAACATAGTATCAGCAGCAGTCCTGACGGTATGTTCCATGAAATTTTCACGCTGAAGCGAAAAGTCTGTGAGCGCTTTATACAGGAGAAATAATTCCCCATAGGCAAATCATACTCAAATATATTAATTAACAATATTTATCGTGTCTGCAATTTACTTCTGGGAAAAGAAATTCTTAAACATTCCTTTGGTCATTTTGTAAATAGAAGTTATCTTGCATTTCAAATCATTCAATCTTTGTTATTTAGTGCATGTAATTTTTAACTACCATTATTTCACGTATTATAAAATATTCTCCTTAGAAACATTACATGTTAATTAGTGAAGTAGCTAACACCACTAAAATATTCGTTATTTGTCAGATTATATAAATGAGAGTGTACAGTTTTGTTGTTACAACCAGGTACATTATGCAGCGAGCTCACCGTGAACACACCCATTATTTGAGAACCTTCGAACATAGTAGTATGTATAATGTGATCAATCTCCTTAATCCGTCTTTGTTGCCTTTACGTTCAATCGTATTGTTCGTTTCCTTGCATTACATTATTGTGTTCATTACATTTATTGTAGATTACATATCAAATTATTTCAGAAAATTTAAGACTCGATAAAAAGCGATTCAATCTTTCATTTTGTTGTGCCACCCATGCTGTTATTCCTACTAACAAAAACCAGGATTTAAATCGTCAAGGCTCAAATCGAGTATAAACTGCGTGCCAAATTATTATCGAGATAACTTTTTTTGTAATATTTCAAAAACCGTCCAATCAATTCAGACAAAATTTTGACACAATGTTGGCAACACTGACCTGTGCAATTACTGAAATTTTCGGACTGATCTGCGCAATGGAAACAAACTGGTGCCATATTTGTTATTAGCGTGCCAAATTATTAGAAACGTGTAAGAATTTAGTGAAAAGATGGACCGTAAAAGCAATTTAAGTGATGCTGAAAAGAAAACTATCACCTCAGAACTCTCAAAAGTTAAATCTACCCTAGAAATTTCTAAAATGATAGGGGGTGTCATCAAACAGTGAAAAAGTTCACCGCCGACCCTACACAAGTACGCAAAAGGGCAGATAAAGGCAAGCTGAGGGTTATTTCACGTCGTCTCACGTCATGTCTTAAACGAGAGGCCACGAAGAACCCTAGACTTACCAGTCAAGAGCTTTTCGGTCGCATTGGGGATCCTATTGTGTCTATAAATACTTGGTGTCGGTATCTGAGGGAAATAGCAACAACAGTCAAACCTGTATTGAAGCCTCCGTTGACGAGAAATCACATTCAAAATAGATTGCAATGGTCCGAAGACAATATGAAGATTGACTTGTCTAAAGTTTTGTTCACAGACAAAACTCGAGCAACACTTGATGGTCCAGGTAGATGGTGCAAAGGCTGGGTAATGAACGGACAGAATCGCCATCAGCGTTTGAGATGCCAACAAGGCGGTGAAGGCATAATGATCTGGAGTGGTATTATTAAATAAAAATTAGTGGGCCCATGGAGAGTACCAGATGGCGTCAAAATGACTGCTTATGCATACATAGCGTTTATGAAGGAGCATCCTGAAATGTGGATGAAAAGGCAAATAGTTGCCTTCAGCAGGGCCATTGTTTTTATGCAAGATAATGCTCCCTCACATGCTGCTCATAAGACTACTGAATATTTGAAACAGTTAGGCTTCGATGGACCTCGAAAAATGAAGTGGCCAACAAATTCCTCGGATTTGAACCCAATCGAAAACCTTTGGAGCATCATGAAGCGAATACTGTACGCCAACGGACGACAATTCAGGAGCAACGCTGAGTTGTGGGAAGCAATTCTTGACATATCTCAGATGACATCCTACAATTAAAAAATTCTATGGATCGTCGACTACTTCAAGTAATTTCAAAACGGGGAAAGCAAATTCCCTCTTAATTTGTTTAAAACTGTGCCTTTGTTTGTATCTTCTATTATTTGTTCGATTATCTTATTTATTATCTTCTTTTGATCAGAAACATTTACGTGCAACATTAATAAACGTTTTGTTTGCTCAATTCTGGGAATTTTACTAAACCTTTTTAATAATTTGGCACGCTAAAATATCGCGTCAGTTTGTTTACTTTGCGCAGATCAGTACGAAAATTTCAGTGATTGCGCAGGTCAGTGTTGCCAACATTGTGTGAAAATTTTGTGTGAATTGATTATACGGCTTTTGAAATATTAGGAAAATGTTATCTCGATAATAATTTGGCACGTAGTCTATATTTCTCACTTGAAATCTGATAAAAAGAAAATATCTCAACAAGAATTTCATCTTATTTATGCATGTACTCGGAAAATATAATTATATTTATAACTCTAGGAAGTGCTTATCCATTATCCCAAATTCAAATTGATAAGTTTCATTCGAAAATCGAAATTAAATCTAAAAGGATAAAATAAATTCTTCTAAATAACAATAGTTTTCAATACGAAGAATCAAAGATTTGAAGTTATATTTCCTGTATTCTTTCTGCTTTAAATGTAACCTACAAAAAATGATTTTTAAACTAAGGAAAACATATAAATGAATAGTTTTAAATGATAAATAAAATGTATAGACTGACTATCTTTCAAATCTTGTTTGCAGAAAAAAGCTGATTACCACTGCCTAGTAAATTATTTACCGAAAAACAAAGTTATATGGCAGAGTAATGAATTGAGGAATCGGATAGACAAGGTCGAATTCCAGTCGAGTTCCTTACATTCTAATATATTTAGTAAAGGTATCAATCCAGCTCTTCTCTCTCTGCATATGTGTAAACAGTAGGAAAAACAGTGTTCTATACTCCTGGGTGGCAAGCGGACCAGGAGAAGGAAAACACTATATTCAAAATTGTATGTAGCCCTGGCGAAACACATACTATGTAGCTAAGGAAAGGATCGTTCGTATTGGCTTGTTGGTCTTGACTGGGGTCGAATTCTTTTAAATCTCTGATTCATATTTTTCGTCCATCCTTAAAAATACAACTATGAAACGAAGCGATGATAGGATAAATTAAGACAATTACCCAGAGGACAGGTTTGAATTCATCTCGTTTTTATCAGTCCTAGTTATGGGTTAAACAGTAGCATAAACCAGTCTTTATAGTCTTGCTTGATAAACGTTCAGAATTCAAAGATTTTTGCAACTCTCCAACCCAATTTTTAAAAAGTAAGATTACGTTTTACTGAAACCACACTAGCAATGCCTTGCCGATTACGGCTTTTGGCCTTTAGGGTGTAGAAGCAAATCACAATGTGAAAATGCGAAATTTTTTTGGAATCCAAAAACATTTCGCTTGAAGATGGAAGAGAGCTTAGTAATTTAATTCAATTTAATTCAAATAATTATATTGAAGTTTTCGGCTCTTGTTTTGAAACATGAGAACTCTTATGTAGCGTGTTGGAATCATATTTTTAAATAAATAATTATATTTATGCTCTACTTTTGTATCGAGTATTTTTTTTTTTAAATAATAACAAAAATACTAAAGAACTTTGGATTATTTACCTAACGAGTTCTTTCCTATTTTCTATATATTTCGCTAGGTTCGTTCAGAGAATTGCAAGTATTGGCCTATTTTAGGAATTTCCATTTAACCTAAGTTGTCTTTCCTTCCTCCTTCAGTTTCTAAAAATATTTCGAATGTGGCGCCATATTGCGTTTGCCTGCATTTGTAAAGG